>JAECUM010006675.1:2500-118108 GCA_016617855.1 Megalonaias nervosa | reverse complement strand
ATAGCGATCTCTTTGACGTCCGATGTCCACCCATAACCCTCCACACCTTATGTTGCCTGAATGCTAAAGTTAGTTTGTTTTATTTTACTTTCATTTCAGGTATTTCTTTTCGAGTCAAATAAACATAATATCGAAACAAAAATAGGGTCTCCTATCTATCTTACAGGTGCACTCACTTTTGGATCTTATTATGATGGCAGAGGTTAAAAATATCAAAGAAAAAATCATTGCATAACATATCCATTGTTCTGTAAGAATATAATTCTAGGGAAAGATTGATATTTTCCATAATTATGTGAGACTTTTCTCTCAATGTATAAAATTATCATTATATAGGTACTGTCCTAATGAAATTATCATTGTATAGGTACTGTCCTAATGAAATTATCATTGTATAAGTACTGTCCTAATGAAAATTATCATTGTATAGGTACTGTCCTAGTTACTACATAGCAGGCTCAAATAACTGCAATAAGTAGACTTTGAAGCTACAATATAATCGATTAAAAATAACATCATAACGTGCTATTCAATGTATCATTCCACAATCCCTGAAATACCAAAGTTTTAACAAGAATACATTTTTAATTTACTATAATTAATCCCCTCATACAAAGTAATGACACGTTAAAGCGATAGACGATGTATTCGAGCCATAGGTCATATTCAAAGCAACTCTGTAAGCCTGTCCAACATAATCAAGGAAGTTGATTGTCAAAAAGTTCATTTTAGTTCCAAAGTTACGACCTATCCGACGTGAATTATTTACAATTGTTCAACAGCAGCAGCAATAACAAACTTAATAGACTGTCGTATCTAGTAACAAACGCACATATACACTTTCTTTGCCTATACTTACCTTAAATATCTACCGCTCTACCACATACTATACATCGGCAGTTTTAGCGAAAGAAAGATCATGCATCTGAATGTTTAGTTCATTTCATACCTTGTATCAGTTACTTGACAGATGACCTTCAATTTATAGACTTGCATATGACCTAAATCTACATCACATGTCCGGCAAAAACTCACTGGTGTCTACAATAATAAGTAGTAATACTAGTTATCGAAGTATCTCCCTTGTTGACTTCTAGGCGTAGTATGTATGCCTTTCGTGCAGTGTGCAAAATTATCGGGGTTTTTTTTGTGTGACACCTGCAAAAGCGACGATGACGTCATTCTCGCGTGAATGTCGTGAGACGATGAGATAACATTCTTGTACGAGTGACAATCACAGACGTTGCGGAATCGATTGGACTGATTTGATAATGAATTTATGAAATACAAACAATGTGTAGAGATTGAATCAGTCCGGTAGGTAAACATTTTAACTGTTATACAGATCATGGGGCCAACCTAGAAAAAAAAAAATAAGCATGCGGTACATCAACAAAGATACGTAAGACCCAGTACCGGCAGCATGTTAGCACCTAACAGCATACAAATGCAATGGGTTTTGCTCACCAATAGTGACGTTTAAAAAACATTGTCATAACTGAATGTAATTCGTATATTACTAAGCACACGTATTAGAGAAATAGGATATCACTCATGTATATAATGGTGTATTAACAAGTACATGGAAGATATTGCATATCGTCCGTTCAATTTAACATAACCAGACTTAAGATAATAATATGCATATATGAGTAAAATTTGACTATATTTGGATGTGTATACATGGATGAAAGTAGGAACCTATTTCTTAGATGAATAAAGCTACGTCAAGTTATAAAGAAGTGATATTCCTTTTTAATTTTAGCGTTACATAATTGGCATATACTATGTTAATAAATAAATAAATAAATAAACAAATAAATAAATAAAGCAAACAATAAAGAAATAAATAAATAGCACGTTCCTATAGTATAATGCATCAAATGGGATGTTAAAGATTTATCAGTGGAGAACGCTTTTGTTTATTTTTACCTGAACAATGAAACAATAAAATATAATTTAGGCAAGAATTAATAAATAAAATAATAAAGAAAAAAATTATACTTAAAGGTAACTTCATAAATAAGTATCAAAAATATACATAAATATCAAAATAAAATAAATATCTTCAAAAGAAAGAAAAATCTAAAATACAAGAAGAGAAGAGAAACGAATAATGTTTATCGCGAAACCTGCAGATTGATTTATTAAATAAAATTGTATATATTTTGTTACCTGCTGGTAGCATAAAATCTGCTCGGGTTGTTTTTGTTCGTCACTGTTTTGTGATTTCAAAAACTGAAAATATATACATGTAAAATGAACTTGAAATTAAACTGAAATAAATGAAGATGTAGCATGTAAACCATGTACATGAATGTAATTTGCATACAGAAGGTTACCTACCCGAAATTTGGGCAATTTTTTTGAAACCTTTCATAAGGTATGAGCTAAATTGAAATCTAAATTCATATGATTTAGTAAATGGAATTCAACTAAATTAATTATGAAAATGCAAAATAAACAAGATTCCTTGTGATGAAAACATCACTGACACGTTTGTTCAAGCCAGATCCAAAAAAGTGAAAATGTTTAAATAAGGTAAGCAAGTTTTTGTGGTACTGGTGTGAAGCGCAAATTCCTCCACTTGGCAGTATGTATGTTATTCATTACGTGGATGATGCACTCTTGTTTTTAACGAGCGCATTTGTCTGAATGAACATAGCCTGCATTCAAACGCGATTCTAAAAATAACTTATTAATTTCAGCTAGTTTCGGAAAGAGATAGACTGCACGACCGCATAGTCGCTGCTGAAGGGAAGCATGGTTATTTTTGGCAACCTAGAGACTGACGACATGGTCAGTAGAATAGGCAGTAAATTACGTACCGAAGAAAGGAAGAATAAATCAGTCGTTAGAAAGTACATGTCTCGCATTTTGCTGTAAGGAACTGACAACAGCACAGACATTTTGATGTAGTGGAATGACTTCCAGGGAATTTAAACTAAATAAGCAGAAGCATTTGGAGAGAGTGGGAAGGAAAAGGAGAGAAATTATGTGTGCGCGTGTCCAGTAAGCAACATATACGTTTTTCTCTCCTTAAACTTTCAAACAGGTTACACATACAGAAGATAAACATTATATTCATTTTGCCAATGAACCCTTTCAAGGTACTGTTTGTAAGAATATCTTATGCACGTTATCATAATGCAATAAATTCCAGTGTCATGCCCAGCTATGTAATGTTGCGATGTTCCAGATCACTTGGTATATCTTAGGTGTTCATCAAGTGACACGTTAATAAGCAGTGCCGTTTGTTCAATATACATGTACTTCAGAGAACTTGTACAAAATTGTTTTTTCTTTTGCAAAATAAGGAACTAAAATGTATGTTATTCGCCTAGATGAAACTTAATTAGAATTTATGCCGTTATCCACTATGTGCTATTATATACAGTGAAATATATTTTACATGTAATGGGACAAACCAAGAAAGCGGTTATTCATTCCACATTTCACATGAAAATAAAAAATTATATTTTTTGTGGGTCATATAATAGTTCGAACTAAAGACTTATGGACGATTTTTCTTGTACGCTTTATACAAGATAAAATATATGGCAATTTGTTTTCTTGTCTTACTTTATTCAAAACATTTGCATTGTATCTGATGACTGGTTGCTATTCTTATGCCCTCTAACTTTCATATCCAAAAATATGTTACCGTCAGCAAAAAAAGCTATATAACATGGCGGGTTTAAAAAATTATATCTGTAACTGGAACCTTTGTAGAAGTAAATTTGAGAATATTTTCTTCCGTCCAGCAAACCAAATCATAGGCATACGTTCAGACATAGTGAGTGATAGGAATCTGTTTGATAGAAGCAAAGAAAGACATAAATATTCGTACATTTGTTTCAGATGTTAAATGTCTGCAGTACTCACTACCCAGCTAACATTTCTTGCCCAAAAAACATTTATACGGTAATATTATAATCACAAAATAGCTCGAGAAAGTGTTGGAAAACCTTGTTTTAGTTAGAGTACGAGTTTTGTTCCTTAAATTTATCGTTAGTTTATTAGATTTCACTCTCATACCTCTAATTGATGGATATATTCACAGTGTAAGGCAGTTTATTTAACAAAAGTTACATTATGTTTTGATTCTTTCATATATAAAATTTGCATTGGAAATACGGTAGAAGGAGAATTAGTCTCCAAGCTAATTCATTTTAAATACACATTCGATATTTTAATCTTCGAATAGTAAGTTAAATCATGCATTTTGGCCTTGACGAATATGAACAGCTAAAAATTTAATATCATACTACAATCCAAAAATATTCGATTGTTAACGATGATCGAGAAGATTTGAATTTTAAAAAGTTCTACTTAATTTCTGCATACTGCACAGAAGCAACTTTTCTTACACAATTTATGCAACCAATTGTTTCAGTCTTGGAATAAAACTGAAGACGTAGGTGATGAAAAGATTTTATTTTCTCTCCCCAAGTTATGCTTATATGATTCGTTACAAAATTGGGTTTCCGACATATCACATTGTAAAAATCTGATTTTTATAGACATTTTAAATCTCAGCTAAATGTTGAATACTACATTAATATTGGATTCCAATTACAGTTCCGACAAGTGAACTTGAGTGTTCTACCCTTAAATTTGTGGTTGAACACTGAAGACAATATAAAATACCAGCAAATTAACCCATTTATACCTTGTGTGATGTCTCACAAATAGAGGATAAAATGATATGCTTATGGTCTGTCAATTTCCATTGGATTTGTAGTAAACATTTCTTCCATCATTCTATCGATACTACAAACTAGGAAGGGCAATATTATTGAAAATTTCGCTTATTTTTTATAATTCGTTTCTAAACAGAAAGCAATTCAGGAAAATCTCTCTCTCTCTCTCTCTCTCTCTCTCTCTCTCTCTCTCTCTCTCTCTGATATAAACAATCTTCAGTGCATCACATTGTATTTGGGAACTAAATACTCTGACCTTTATTGAAACAATCGTGTTTTATATCATTTAGAACAGACAATAGTTTCAGGCTATCGAAGACAAGTAATTTTATAAAATTTTTGTTACCAAGTTGCAGGAATGACCATGAAAGTTAAACGTACAGGTATTGCATTGATTGTTGAAACGTTGTCAAATGTTATTTTCAACATATATAATTTTTAAGAATCTGTTGTTTTCTTTTGCACAAATAGCTGGATGCTCGTCCGCCCAAAACTTGTATCGATTTCCTCTGTGTCTGTTTCAGAGTCGAATTCGAGTCTCATCGGAAAGAGATACGACTGTTTCGAATAATCCTGATTCACCAACACCTATAAACGACAAACGGATACGTAAGGAGAGGTGGTGAAAAGTAGGAGGAAGAGTGAAGAAGAGTAACATTATTTAGACACACAATAACATAAATTCACTGTCGACCACCTACTATTACAAACCCAACAGAGGCGAAACGGTCACTAACACACCTACTGACTATTCTCACACCCATCCCTTAAAATTCAAACAGAGAAGGGATAAAGGAGTGATGGATAATAATCATTGAAAAACTTACGGACTCTACCTCAGACAATCTCACAACCCTACTATCACATATACACCAAATCCGAAGGTGAGGGGTGAGTTTAAGGTTACTGGCCTTCATACAAGCATATACACCTATTTACAACTATACATACCACAGGGGTTCAAGGAGAAGGGTACTAGTAATCCTCATACGTGTACTTACAAACAAGCATATCTTACACAAATGCTATCAAAGAATACAGACTAAAAGTTTTGGTTTTAAGGGTTTGTTTTATTTAAAAGAAAGACATGAACAGACAGACAGATAGAAATTACATACACATTGTTTGGCAATATTGAGAAGCATCTCTGATTTTAGAGGTCTGGGTGGCCCTGAAATGACTGTTGAGTTGGTCTTGAGAACAACAGTTTTTGTGTCAAAGAGGGTTAGTATCCAAACGCTCCATGTCTGTTATTTCAGCGACCTTAGCCCTAAGGGTTGATAGAGGTAGGCAGAGTAAAGTGAGACAGGTTTGCCTCACTTCCCAATCTTCTGTATATGGGATGAGGGGTTCTAGTTCTGCTACCTGCTGCTGCCATTCAAGAAACAGTTCCCATTTCTCCTGTCGGAGTTGCTATTGTTTCTGCCACCGTTGCTCCATTTTCAGCTTTTTAGGTTTCCTGCAAGCCCGTTTCTCCTTTCCGTTTTCCTCTTTCAGGACGTCTTGGATCAGATGTTTCTCTTTCGTGAAGTATACACTACAATTGTTTTGGCGAAATATATTTGTCCTGGAAGAAAGTGAGCTCCTACACTAGACCCAACAAAAGCTTCACTCCCTCCCAATGCACCATGTCAAGCTATCACTTACGCGCGGACTAAATCAAGTAAAAATACCTCTTTATACACTATAAGCGTAGACGTAAATGGAAATATCCATATGATTTGACATGAGGTGGAGAATGAAAGACATTTCCTTAGAAAACAAAAGAAAGATCGAGATAAATAACAAAGGTTCAATAAATAATCACAAACAAACCGTTTGTTCCTTCAAAATCGATATTTACTTAATCATTGAACAAAGAATGAAGATGGAGAATAAGGCAGTCCATCTTCTTCATTCACAATAATTCAGTTCTAAAATCAATACAGATACAAATGTAAAAAATTAATTATGAACGTATTTACAGTGTTAACAGTTTTCGTAAGTAAGACCTGGTTTTCAGAGATCCGGAACAGTTTCATCGCGTTATCGATGGACACCACTTTTTTGAGCTAAATAAAATAGATATGCATAATGATTACCAAACCAAATTTCTTCTTTTAGTTATCGCGTCTAGGGATATGGGATCATAAGACTTTGTTGATAAAGAAAACAAAAAAATATCGTACAAGTACCATAGAATCGGATTCTTGTAACATAACATTACTGAGATGAGTCGATACAACGTATCTACGCATACAGTCTCTGATACTGCTTTCGACAGGAGGTAGTCCGTACAAATCTTACACTGTTGCCATTGGAAAAGAAGACTGATACCCAATGGGTTCCTAGTCGATGATTGTCGTCAGTGTTGATGACGCACGTTCGAACATCTCTTGGTTTGCGACGACATTCATCTTTAATTCTGATTACTGGATTCCATGTATTGTCCCAGATTTCGCAGATAATGATAAGCAAAGATTCCATCCTTGGCTTGATTTTAATTGGTTTTTCAGGTAGGTGGAAGGGTGGGAAGTATTTGTTCTCTGCTGAAATTGAGCATCGATGCGTTTCATCTCAGTGGAAGCCAAGGAAGATTTTGAATAGTCAATCAAAATTTTATCTTCCTAGATGAGAGTCGTTGCTTCTTCCGGACAATCTTCCAACTTTGTTTTGACATATCACGAAACATTTGTGGTATTGTGGTTGATTGATATGATCGATGGAGATCTATAACAATGATCACTGGTGAGTGAGAGAGAATCGTTTAGTCAGTGGATAGAAAAACAGTATGCTAAGTATTGTTGTTGTTCTGACGTTCGTGTCAGTAATGTTTCTTCTTCTTTCCTTTGTCTCTACCTCTTTGATTTAGTGTCTGTGAATTCTGTGGTTCCTCTTCTTGACCTTCTACGACCATATTTTCGTATTCGAGGAATGACTTGTTTCTTGTTTCTTTATGTTCCACAAGCGAAGTTCTATGCGGAATTTCCCTGATTTTGTAGGATGGAAACATCTCTTGTCATTGCCTTGGTCTTGGTTAAAGTAAAATAACCTCAAACTCAGCTCTCTTGCATACTTGTCGTACAATATATCGCGTGTACTATTGGTACCAAATTGTAATATGATTGTAAACAGTCAAGTAATATCTAAAGTAATTCTACCTAGACTCAGATGGTTTGGTACACAAAGTTTGACTGTTCCGGTTTACTTCTTTTTTCAACACGTTGTAGTGATGGAACTGGAAAGGGTCTGTTCCGGGTTAATTTTTTTTTCAACACGTTGTAGTGATGGAACTGGAAAGGGTCTTTGATCAATAGCTCGGGTAAGCGCTACATTTCTGACGCTGTCTAACGAACACACGTTAAGGGAGGTGACAATGCAAGACATGATCTTCAATCTTGAATTCGAGTACAGCGGAAATGGAAAATTTCTGACTTCTACTCGGTTTTTTGGATGGCGCGGGATAAACACATATGGTGATACTCCTTGTCGATCGTGAAGATGCTTCGTTTGGTGGTGTGGAACTTCCTACAAATAAGACTTTGCGTCGAGGTGGTCTGCGTGAAGGAGATGGTCAGATTCTTGTACATGCTGAATTTTGTTGATGATTTTGTAGGGTATTAATTCAGCAGGTTTCCTAAGCTGGATAAAAAGGAGTTTTCAAACAACTACTACAGTGCATTGATACACGCATCCGTTTGTTCTGCAGGGACTTGAGACTTGAACTATTTCAATGTGAAAGTGCAACTGTTGGCGGTCGTTCGAAAGGTTTTGGAAATCACCTTCTTGGTTGATTAAATGTGATTAAATATTCCCCAAGGGATACCGAACGATTTTCTGTCTTGGACCATCTTGACTGCCTCGGTTTCGGAAATGATAATGCTTGTAATAATAGCAACGGATAAAGATCGATTATCTCATCTGTTCAGATTGACTAAGAGGCGCTACCTCTGACCTGGTGCTAAACTCATTCCATTCCGTCGATTCGAGATTGTTGTTTACCACCCTAGCTAACTATGCTCAAAGAAGCGAATGTTCTTAAATGAAGAGAGCTCGACCGCCTTCTCGAATATATTGTTTGATCCCAAGATCTACATCATGACCATGTGTACGTTCAAAGAAAGAACAGAGTCAGATGTCTTTCTCTGAAGAATATATATTGAAAGACACGGCTGTTTGAAAAGAGTGTTGAAATATGTTCCCTTGGTAAGACAAAGTTTTCGCCGAGGTAGAGTGAAGAGGACATGTACGATATATTATTGAAATAGCGCGAGATGTATAGATTTTTCGGTAAAAGGAAATGATATATGTACTATGTTTTATTTATATCACATACAAATGCTCATACATGCCATTTGAACAGAGAGTTGAGATTGACTATAGGCAACTTTGTATTTGACAGAGAGACTGAACTCTTCATATCCCCACCAAGTGTATCCACAAAAAATATAGTTCTGTGCCTTTTGCGGTTATTCACAATACTCTTTTCAAATTAATACTTTACTTCTTTTCTGTTTTAGATCTTCTATTTTCATTCATATTGATTAAATCAATATAAGACACAAGTTTAATTTAAACATGAAATACTGTTTAAATGAAGAATGTCGAACACTACAAACACACCATGGTTAGGTTCTTGTACACTTAATGCGTATCCATTCATTATCTGGCTAGAGTATTGAAAAGATTGTCGAATATAACATACGCGAACTGAAGATCTAGCAAGAGATAATTAAAACATTTAAATGTATTTACAGTTGATATAAGTCATTAGTATACTTTAATTAACACTGTTACCCACCATAAAATTGAGAGAGTCTGTGAAAAAACTGATATACTTACAGACAACCAACAGAGAGAGAGAGAGAGAGAGAGAGAGAGAGTGTGTGTGTGTGTGTGTGTGTGTGTGTGTGTGTGTGAGAGAGAGAGAGAGAGAGAGAGAGAGAGTGTGTGTGTGTGTGTGTGTGTGTGTGTGTGTGTGAGAGAGAGAGAGAGAGAGAGAGAGAGAGAGAGAGAGAGAGAGAGAGATGTGGTTTGTAGGCTTAGAAGAATTACCATAAGGGCATTTTTGTTATTGTCATTCCCTATGTTTCTCTCTTGGTCCATTAGTCTGCTACCGCACCAACAAACACATTGAGAAAAATGAGGGGGTAGGGTAGCGACCTTAGAGCATAAATTTTATAATCTTATTGTAGGTTTAAGAAAATACATGACCGTACCCTGCACTTTCTTAGAAATAAGAGATTTGAAATAGGTCTGTTTTGATTCTGTTGTTTATTTTTCAGTTCCTAGCAATCAGCAATAACGTGCCCTTCTTGCAATAGGTGCAAGTAGGAATAGATGAGGACTTCTGAACAGTCTTATCAGAAACATGATTTCTAAAAGATGAGCCAGTTTGAAATTTGGAAGTGCTCGTGTTAGATTGAAATAGATTTGTTTTTGCCAGAAGACTGCTAAGTGGAAGACCTACTGCGAAAAGAAATTTTGTGAGCTAAGGTATACTCGTCACCCGTACGAAAAGTATTTTCTAAAGTTCCGACCTTATACTCATCAAGGTAAGTCTTAACGTGACTATGGACGCAATTCTTAAACTGTTCAACTAATATGAGTTATCTGAGGTTTTCGTAATCTTAACCAACTTTGTTGGTTAGGCATATTTATCAAATAACTGCTCTTTTTCTCTTGCAAATTCGACACTAGTTTGTCCAGTTTTTTCTATAGTTCCTAAACTTTTGTCGATATGCCTCAGATAACAACTTATAACCCTTCAAGATACATCCTTTAACCAGATTATAATCAGCACTTTGTTGTACTGATATTGAAGTGCAGATGTCACGAGCTTGGCCAAAAAGTGCAATTTGTAATAACAGGGTCCAATGCTCTCTTGGTCATTTCCAATTTTCAGCAAGTTTCTCTAAATGAGGAAAATATTTATCAATTTCTTTTTCTTTAAAAGGAAATACTAACCTAATATTCTTAGTAATATCAAAACTTGAATTTGTGTGGAAAGCGGGGATGTGCTTTTCACTTGCCAGCTCTAATTCTTTTAATCTAAATTGAAATTCCCTTTCTTCCTTTTGTTTTTGCATTCGCATGTGCATTAGCCATTCTTCTGTTTCTCGGTCCTTTTCCCTGTTCTGCAATAGCAATTCTCTTTCTTCTTTCTATAATTTACCTAATTCCTTTAATCTAAATTGAAATTTCCTTTCTAACTTGTCTCTTTCTGTAATTCTCTCTCTTCTTTTTCATACTGCATCTTTATTTGCATTAGCCTATCTTCTCTTTCTCTCTCGTTTCTTCTTTCTACAGTTGTATTTGTCTCTCTTTTGTCTCCCTCTCTCTTTCTTTCCTCTTTTTGCTACTGCATTTTTCTCTCTCCCCTCTTCATCCAATTGTATTTGTTTCTTCTTTCCTGTAGCTTCAATTGTCTTTCTTGAAGCTCAAGCTTTCTTAACTCAGTTTCATTCTTGTATTATAATTTCAATTCTTTAACACGCAAACTAGAGCCAGATAGAGACTCAATAACCAAATCCAAAGCACTTTTATCCAAAAACATTCTTTTCTACCAAATATTGGACCAAATATTTTTTTTTCATTTCTTGTTTCGTTAAAGAAGCATTTGCCTCAGAAATATCAAAGTTTCTGACAAGGTGTCAAACTGTTTCTGGGTAGGATTTGACATAAAGTTCTCCACTGTAGATGATATTGTGAAAGATTTCCAAAATGCGAAATTATACCTGGGACTTAGAAAATAAAAATCCAAAGTCAATTTAAATTTCAAAAACAAAGTTCTATGAAATACTTTAGAGAAATTCGTATCCCAAGGACGAACTCCCTTCGGAACTACAATTTGATAGTTCACCGACCACTCTTCATCAGCACATTCTTTACCTCAGGTGGTCTTCATTTTCTGATAAGTACAAAATGTTTAACAAAATAACAAACAGGTACCTCTGTGGCTTCAGTCTGCTAATAGCCCAAAGAAACAATAGGAGATCTCAGGATCTTTTTCCTGACAAGTGATTGTCGTTTATCACCTTGGTTAAAAGAGAATCACTGTGCTCAATACCCTTTCATTGATCCAAACGAGGAGTAAATATGACCTCACCAAAATCCTGATCAATACAAGTGTCAGCTAAAGGAACACTTTCCTGATCAACATTATTCTCAAGGACTTTCTTTGCCATAGCTCTAGCAACTGCACAAGCTGGGTATAAATCAGAGATTTCACTTTCAAAAAGGATCGACTTTCTGACTACAACCTTATCTCCAGTTAGGTAATTACATAGAAATAAATGAATAACCTCAATGGGTAAAGACGACACTGCCCCAACTTTCATGGGTCCTGATACTAAGTCTGATGACAAATTTACACATTGGAGAGGAATATTAACAAAGCAGCACTCTACTCCCTGAATAAAAACACTTTCATTCGAAGAAGACTTCTCAGAATAAGACAATGTACTTGATAATAAAAGATTCTTAGAAGATCATGTGGCCCTTGACATTTTAATAGGGATATCATTGGCAGAATCACTAACGATTGACATGAATCGTTCATAATTCTCCATAACAAAATCACACTTTTCAGTATCTAATGAACATGATTACATCTAGTCTAGATAACCGTATTGCTTACATTGATGATGTCATCATCTACAACAGCACATGAACATTTTCACTTTGAGACAATTCGGGAATTCTTTGACAGACTCACTCATGCAACTTTGTCAATTAATTTATCCAATGGTGAGTTTTGCCTTGCTTGTGTTAAATTTCTAGGACATATTGTGGGACATGTGCAAGTTAAACCTATAGATGAAAAGGTCAAGGCTATCTCTGATTTCTCTGTGCCTATCAGTAAAAATCAACCGATGCAATTTTTGGGTATGGCTGGATACTATTGGTAATTATGCTGCACTTTTTCATAATTGCTTAACTCCTGACAAATTTATTGAGTAAAAAAACGAAGTTTCATTGGTCTGAAAAATGTCAATAGTGTTTTGGTAAGTTAAAGGCGAGACTTAAAAGTGCACACATTCTTACAGCTCCAAATTTCAGTCAATTATTTAAAATGTCTGTTGATGCAAGTGATGTTGGGGTTGGTGCGGTACTGATTCAAGAAGGCAAGAATAGTGTAAGTCATCCAGTGTGCAATTTTTCTAAGAAGTTCAATAAGCACCAGAGAAATTATTCCCCGATCGGGAAGGAATGTTTGGCTTTGATAATCGTTTTGCAATACTTGGGAGTGTATTTTATCTCAGCTCCTTCTCCGATTATTGTGTTTAGTGATCACAACCCCCTTAATTTCATTGGCAAGATGAAAAAAATAAAAAACCCGGAGATTAATAAGGTAGAGTTTGATGTTGCAGGAATTTGATATTGACATCAGGCACGTTAATGGAAAAGACAATCTAATAGCAGATGAATAGAAATATTATATTGTTTCATTTATATTTTGTATTATTCATACGATTTCATCTTATGTAATATTTTATGAGATGAATTTTTGACTGCGTAAATCTTTCTTTATCTTTCTGAGGGGAGTTGTTATGTATATTTAACCTGCATTGTTTGTTAGTTAGTCTTTAATTTTTTTATTTCATTATATGATATGGATAATGAAACATTGTATCTAGTGGCTGACCTTGTTCAAAATTAGTGACAGTTTTGGTAAACACTTTTTTCTCCCAGAATGAATATTATTTTATTAAGCTGAGTTAATGATATTTCATTTTTATATCTAGACTACGTGATGATTCTCTTATGTTTTATTGTGATTTGGGTGATGGACTTTCTAATTATAACTAAGATCCTTCTAGAACAATGTACTTTTGACCTTATCTGGGATCTCTTTTTACCGCTTAGTTTAAATTATTAATCTTGTTTATTTGAAAATTAGTTATTAGTGCCCCAGGGTCTTAGCAGAATCAATTGTATTATTGCTGTGTGCAGATGTTCATTTGGATTGGAATTTTATTTATTCAGATTATTTAATTTATGTGATGCTTCTATGGAAATACAAAGTACTCTTCAAGAATAACATTCTTGGAAATAGAGACTTTAATTTATAGTGAAATTTCAAATAAGGATTTCATTCCTGGAATGTAATATTGTGATCTAACAAATGACTATAGGCACGTCATCATTATAAGGGCAACACCGTCAGCGTTGGATTTCATTTGGATTTCCGCTAAAGTTTATTGAGAACTTTAGTTATTATGACTTATGTCTAATTCAAGGATTATTTGAAATTCAATTCGCAATACCGTAGGTTCATTTTTACATTTTCATTTTGTAATCTAGGGAAATAAATTATAATTTAAAAAGTTTACAAAGTTTTGTTGCTTCCTACTCTTTTCTATTACTAATTTTAAGACAGAGACAGACAGAAAGAGTGAGAGGAAGACAGGTGAAAGAATCGAGGATTTCGATGAAATTGTGTATTATGTTTAATTCATTTACAAAACGGGGATTAACAGTATGTTTCTCGTTATTTTCGTACGTCGCTAATGATTAATTAGTAGCAATTCATCATTGATCTAGAAATTGGATAGCCTGCTGTTGAAACGATATATATATATATATATATATATATATATATATATATATATATATATATATATATATATATATATATATATATATATATATATATATATATATATATATATATAAACTGACGACGAACAATGCAAAACTATCATCTAACTATCCTGAGCGCTTTCGACTTCTTAATGAGTCTTTTTCAGAGGCATATACTAAACATAGACAAAACAAACAAATAAAACACAAAGACCGTTGTGTTTGCAAAACTCTTCATAACCAGACTGGTGGAAAACAAACTATATACATCTACTCGAAACCAACCGACAAACACCAGTATCTCCTCCCATCCAGCTGTGATCCAAAACACTGCATTAGGAACATTCCATATAGCCAGGCACTGAGGACACGCAGAATTTGCTCCGACGATGAAACATTCCTAGAAAGTTCTGAAGAGCTATCTAAACATTTAATTTACCGAGGCTACGACAAAGACCTGATTGCGGAGGCAACCCAAAGGGCTAAACAAACAAACCGCGATGACCTACTAAAATATGGAAAGAAGGAAAAGACTGATAGGATACCATCTATCCTGACCTACCATCCAGACAACCCCAAAGCAGGTAAAATCATCGCGAAACACTGGCCCATTGTGGAATCGTCGGACGTACTAAAGCTAATCCTTCCGAACAAACCTGTAGTAGCCTAACAGAGACCAAAAAACCTCAAGGACATCCTAGTCAGGGCGAAGCTAATGCCAATCACTAGTCAAGACCACCCTAGTCAATCTGGTCCCTGTGGCGATGAAAGATGCAAAACCTGTCAACATATGATAGAGACCAAGACATTTACTAGCACAGTGACTAGAGAAAAACTAAATATACATGGTCCAAACAAAACGTGCAAAATAGAGAATGTAATTTATCTCATCACATGTAAGATCTGTAGCCTTCAGTATGTCGGAGAAACTGAAAAGCTACACAAAAGGATCAACCTTCATAGATCTGACTGGATGACAAAGAAGCTGTACAGAAGCCCGGTCGCAGAACACTTCTTCTCCCCTGGCCACACTTTCTGTGATATAACACTTATCGCAATTGCTAACCACCCCAACTGGAGTTCCGAAACCAGAAAGGAAAAGGAATCTTACTGGATACGCCGCCTTAGAACATTGAAACCAAGCGGTTTAAACCAAGAATACTAGAAAAAGACAGCCATGCACAAATGAAATTATCCTTTGCAGCCGACACATTTTCTTTTCAAAGCTTTTCTAAATTTTCTTAGTAGCCTTCAATTACTACCATAAGAATGAAATATCCGGGATATAATTTGCGCTTACATAAATGTACACAAAGGAATAGATGTCGCTATGGCTCATCGATTTCTAGGTTAATACAAATATTTTCCAGTATCCGCAACAAGTTGATATAGGCTGGTTGAGACATAATACATTTAAAGGTTTAATTCACGTAGAAACAGCCATGTAGAGTTTTGAAAACACAACGGTCTTTGTGTTTTATTTGTTTGATTTGTCTATGTTTTGTATATGCCTTTGAAAAAGACTCATTAAGAGTCGAAAGCGCTCAGGATAGTTAGATACTAGTTTTGCACTGTTCGTCGTGAGTTTATTGCATTTATCTCAATCAATCCCTGAGACACGTGATCCCTTGCTGGATCAAGTGCTCTTAAAAGGGTGTTATTCGCCATATGATTTGTATTCTATATATATATATATATATATATATATATATATATATATATATATATATATATATATATATATATATATTCGTATTAATGAACCACGGGCGGATGACAATTTGATATATTATCACGATTCATGGATAATTTCCCGTGTTATTTATATCTGTTTTATGTGGTTTTTGTCTATGAATATATATTCCATTGTTAAGCAGAGCTAAAAGTAGATGTTTTAAACTTGATTTATGAACCTTTTACAAGTTTGGGTTAGTTTTCTGATTGGATAGTTGAGTATTGCGACATAGGTCAGGTGGGTTGTATTTCGACATAAGTCAGGTATTTATAGTTTACTGCATTTCTATGGGAAAATATCAACGAGATTTTCTGAGTAATACTGCACGACCTTTTTATTATATACTCATTTTGCTTTTTTACCTAAGGAATAATAATAGAAACACACTACAAGAAACAAAGTAATTGAATGTATGCTGCATTACAAAATAAATACACAACCGTACATTCATCAATACATAGTAACAATATTAATGTACACATAGCACCATCAAGCAACCTTTGAATTTGATCTCGCGCGCATTTATTTAAAAAATAAATCCCCTTTTGGTCTACATAAAATTGAAATTTAGCGTCATATTCGGAATAAATGAGTATTGAAACAACTTTCCCAGTTGGTTTGGAATGTGTGGATTTTTTTTCTTCTGTCTAGTCTACTCATTTCTTCTTTTTTGCTTGAGATGGACTGCATTTATTAGCTTTGTCAATTCCGTGCGATGTACATGTGATTTTAGCATTGGCCGGACCAACCTTGAATCAGCAGCATATATGTTTCGTTTCCATCAATGATTGTTTGGAATCATAGTGTGGGAGAAACATGAATTTTTTCAATTTAAATTGTCAAAGACTCTATGTAATATCACATTCTATTCGTTTTGAGTGTAGTCAGGAGAATGTGATTGCAGTTGGAAATGTACTCGAAATTACAGTACAATTTCACGGTGTGTATCAAGTCTTGGAACCCACGACATTGGATCTGCAGAAGAAAGTACATTTGGAGGAAATTCCAGATGCACACATGTAAGTATATATTTGTCATTCTTATTACCAGCTAAAGAAGACACGTTTATGCCTTGTCACTTGCATGCTCTTTGCAAGGAACCCAACTATGCATATGACCTTTATGGCTTCTATCGCTAGCATAATCCAAATCTTTGTATCAAAAACGTTAGCGTTGAAATTTGAAACCAGCTGCTTTGTGACAGTCCATTTAGCAAGCGGAAATAAGAATTCTTCGTCGTCTTGATTCATTGGCTCTGAGGCTCTTACTTTTCGACCAAAACATTAGTTGCATTTTACCTCGAATTATAAAATGGTACGTCTCTGATAGATTTGTTTTAACCCTTTTCCTCATTATGCTTTTCTATTCTATTTTTATAGTCCCCAGAGAGCACTTATCAAAGTCTGAACCATGCTATTCAATATGCGTTTCTATTCTATTTTATAGACCCCAGAGAGCACTGGTCATAGTCGGAACCATAATTTTTTCAAAAAGTTACTAACATTTCTCCTAAATTACAGTCAAAATGATCAGAATGGTATTTCCAATACTGCGTCTATCACGATTTGTATAGATTTGCTAATATCACGTTCAATCGTTTGCTTCTTGGAAAGTTTCATTTGTGACTCATTAAACTCGTTCACATCATTAACTTTATCATTTGTACTTTCAAATGGACGAAACAACTTCTTTCGTCCATTCACCAAAAAATCTAATAAAACCAACAGCTAAAGCTTAAGTTAACGGAGAAAAAAATGAGCATATAATAATTTGAAATATGTCACATGCATGAATTGCGACAATGGGTCGTACTAGAGTCCTGGAGATTATAGAAATAAAGAATTCAACAATTATTCTGTTTCGTCTTTCTAGTATGCTCTCGTTTGATAACAGACTGCAGGTGCATTTGATGCTGTGTTTAGATTTAATTGGAGAGAAATCATTTATTAAAATTATTTATTGGAATTACAAAGTGCCTATATGTCTGTCTGGAGAAAAGTAACATTTTTGGGATTATTATGAATTCATTCAAAGACATTCTGGACAATGCAATTGTGATATATTCAAGACTGTTAGGCATAACAGCACATTCAAGGATATTAGTGAATCAGCACAAATAGAACATGTAATTCATTAGGAATACTCGACTCTATTCGTTTGGATTTGTGATAGAACTTTTAGGATTATTTTGGATTTAATTCATAATACTGTTAGTTCCTCTGAAAGTTTCATTTTGTAACTTAGAGAATTAAATTATTTGTTTAGTTTTAGTTAACTTGTTGATTTTGCTTCTATCTGTTACTTAGTTTAAGACCATAGATTCGTAAGACCAGAAAGACAAAGTTGCATAGATATTAATTGAATAAACATTGCCATATATACTTCAGAATCAGAATAGTGATATACGCAAATTTTTAAAGTTAATTTCCAATTGTCAGAAGATATTACAAATGCTGAAAATGTCGAATATGTTATTTGATGCCTAAAGAGGAAAAGAGATTTTGCCTCACATCTGACCAGACAAGAATCCCAAAGTGTGATTTATTATAGTTGTCTGTGCAGTCTTGAATAGACAAAGCAAACCTTACCTATTGAAAATGGTCAAGATATGTTCGAGTTCATAATTCTATTCAAGAGAAGCATTACTCTAGCTATAGTGCCATGCCTGAATTTTTTTTGTCATGTTTACTTCACAATTGGAAGGATGATCATATCTTCGTGTTTCTTATTAACACTATAGGAGTACTCCAAAGACGAAAAACGCATTAAAGTAACAAGTATGAAATCAAACCTTCCTATGAAAGTTTCAGCTCCAGAGGCATTCTTGCCCGTAGTTCAAACCAATATTAATTCGGATCAACAGATCCATACCAGGAAAGACAACTTACGCGCACAAGAAAGAGAGTCGATGAAAAATCTGCTCGGGAGGGAAGATATTGCTATCAAGGCAGCAGAAAAGGAATCCTTCTTCGTTGTCATGAATATCGCTGACTACCTTGATGAGGCGAGCAGACAACTTTCGTACAAGAGATTTTATAATAAACTCGGCCATGACCCAACAGCTGCCACCGTGTGTCTGACACTTAAGGCATAACGCACACTTACCTCGTACCAACTGACACCAAAACAGGGAGAAGAGTTAGTTTACTCTTGAAGTACATAAAGAATAGATCTAGAAAAGACCAATCATTTCTTGAAAAAGTGTTCCATTTTCGTGGAAAAAGTGCCTAATTATTTCCATGATATTATATACTATCTCAACACAACACCAAAAACTAACCTTCCAGGTAACACTCTCTTCGTCACTGCGCGCACGTAAGGTTCAGACGGGAGTTCGTCGGCAGACGGGAAGGAATGTCGTATAAATTATTATTCTTTGTGGGGCCTCTGGGTGGCAGAGAGGTCTCAGGCGTTCAACTTGATAGATCATTCATTTCCTACCTCTGTCAGCGTGGGTTCGTGTCTCGGCTGGAACAAAATGGGTAAGTGAGAAAACTTGGCAGTAGCTCTCCGTGGGTGGGTTGTTTTTTTATGGGTCTTCCTGGCTTATTCTTCCACTAGATATACTGGCTGCCATTTATAGTCTATCATATGCTGAAAATGGCGTTAAAGGTACAAAATCAAAACGTAATTCCTTGTGTTACACAATATTACAGTAATACAGGGCGACGTAATAATCATTAGTAGGATCATTATGGGAGCTTTAGATTTGTTTACTTATTAGAACCAAAGCCTCTATACCCCATAACTTTACCTTTAAATCGCATGCCAGTCTGTGATTTAAGTAAGTGTACATGAGCGCTTGGTGAAGTTCCCTTTGAGCCTCAGGAGATGTTAATATGCGAGGTCAATGCATTGGCACACTTATTTAATTTTCACAGTCTGTAAATCAGTTAACTGTTTTTGATCGCTAGCGCCACATTTCCGGATCTGTGTACGAAGTCTCCGGTTGTTTTCCATTTCGTCATGCAATTATTTTCACGATATCTCTGGTTGTATCGGCAAGTCAACAAATTACATCAGCGGCAAGACATACACGCTTGTATTTCATGAACATCCTGGTCTGCTTCGTGATTTCATCGCTTAACTGTTATTACACTTCGATTATTTTCTCGCGTCGATAACATTGAGGGTTTGTCAACGTTCTTCTATTAATAATGTAATCGCGTAGTCTAGTTGCTCGACAGGCAGACCCTGACGTAGATATTTATCGACAAGTGGAAAAAAAATCACAATCAGTGTTGGCACCACAGATAAGCTGGTCGAACACCTCGTTGGCAAATTACGAAACCTCATCAGTTTGTCTTTAATGTCATGTGTCTGTAATGGAACAATATGCAACTGATCATTATACAAAATTTTTCCACTGTACCCAACTAACCTTTATATACGCATATTTTGTATACGCATATTAAAACAAATATGATTCAGACTTACACTCTATTAAAATGTGAGGTTTAGGTTTATTAAAATAATCCCGGCCATACAACCAAAATTAAATCGACAACTTATGACGTCATCTTTTATCTCTTCTCCATTGATCAGTGTATATCCCCAAGAAGTTACTATGATTGGTTGTGAGTTCATGGTTGATAGCTCCTATGGAACCTTTGTATCCACATCTCAGCATTGGTGGTATCAACATAAATGTTAACTGGCATTTCATATACTATTGAGTGTACTATCTAACTGACAAGGTAAAATCAATGCGTTATTGGGGTGTTGGCGAATGCTCAAGTGTACGCAAGGCTTCAATCACAAGGTGTCCACATATTGGTGCCTTCAACGAAGATTATAACGGCAGATTCGAATAAGAAAGTAGTTGTCGAGTTTGTCCTCGAGTTAAATAATCCACAATTTCAAGCTGAGGTACAAGGCCACGTGAGTCATAATGCAAACTATGTTTGCAACCCAAGGTTATTATCGGTTATGTCCTTGATAAACGTCATAGTTGTACCAGCATATCTCTCAAGATTGTCGCTGTATCTGGCGAGTTCGATGATCGTCGTTGCAATATCAACATTGTTGATTTCTCTTCCGTCGATAGAATAAAGTGTGCTGTTGAACAAGGCCATGATGCCATTGTTGAAAACTCCAACAGGGAGATTGACGGGATAACCATTATCCGAGTCCTGTATACGTTTTCGCTCGATTTCTAAGAAAGTCAGACACGGAAGAAAAAATAGACGTGTTCTGCACTTGTAATTCATTTTGTAATAGTGTTTGGTACCTAGACGAATATAAATGATACTGAAAATCTCTTTTGCTTCGATCTACCAACACAGGCACGTCAGCGTCTCATGCGAGATCTGATGTATTTTTGAAATATACCATAGTATTTACATTATTGGTTGACTTTACAGCTCACATGTAGTACTAGTCCACAACCATAATCAAAGTCTCATTCCCAAATTTACAATCACTGAATCAGACAAACGTTCCTGACCAGCGCGCACATGGTTTCTGTTAATGGAAATACGATCTCCCTTGGTTGTCGAGTCACTTGGTTGTCGATTCAACTGATTCATTGTCAACGTCTTTGATGCTATCAAAGACTTGCATTGCAACTTGTTTAACAATTAGTTGTTACGTATCGGCTCGTTCAAAGTAACACAAAGAAAGAGTGAAGACAACAAGCATTGTAAATTTTAACAAAAACAATTTATTTCCCTAGAAAACATGGTGAAAAGGTAAATAGATGGAACAAGACTTACCATTTACGAAGAAGATTCCAAAAATTGTCCTAAAATTGTGAAAACACATAAGTCCTGTGAATAAACAGTTCTAAATTGATACAGTCTGAATCTCAGTTCCGTTCCAAGATGGCGGATGATGACGTCAGACGAAGGCTAACACAAAATGTCCAGAATTTTCACTGTGAAGCACAATTTGAATTGTTCTGCTCCAATTTAGAAATAGTTTCAACAAATGTCTTTGTCCAAAGCCAGTAGGGTTGTTCTCCAGGGAAAATAATTGTTTAGAAAGTAGATGAAGTACAGCTACCACCACTAACAACACACATGTTGTTCCTAATACGAATGCGCAACTCCTTCCAGCACAGAAATACCTTTCTTAAGGTATTATAAGCTCTGTAAGATGTTATGATGTGACTCTGAACTACGACTACGACTATAACTACGACTAAACATTTCTTACAGGTAACTGAGCATTTAAAACAACCTAATGCGTCATTTCATGTACACATGCACGAAGCACACGTGTGATTTCGAAATCCATCTGGACATTACAAAAGCGTAAACAAGTAATAACGTGGTCACAGCCAATCATTTACATAGCTCTTTCTCACTGTTTACTTGATACGAAAAACCGTCATGCAAAAATCGTGCTTACACGAGTCACATTTACGTTTTAAATAAATACGATGTTTCTAACATACTATTAGACCCATGCAAACATAATCATCATAATAATAATGACTACATTTAATGATGTAAAAATAAAATGAAAATGAAACAAAGAATTAGAAGAATTTAAATTTTAACACATATGTAATTTAACTACAGGGTCGTAACATAGTGCAAAAGACGAGACCGAGTGAGCACCTGTAAACAATACCTGGGCAACATCACTAAGAACAGTTCCGTAATATGCCATGCAAAGGGTTGTCTGGCGTTAACAACACGCATATATATCAATCGTCCACGTACAAAAGACATTATATTTAATTATCAGGTCGACCTTTAAAGCATATTTGTATTGTCAGTGTCTCCCGGCGTAGTTCAGTAGTAAACAGAAGTTGTGTCAACAGGAGAAAGTTGCATGGAAGATACACAGGGGTTGCAGGAGTAATTGATACCGAATCACATTGTTCCACAACTGCTTAAAAACCAAATAGTATATAACTTTGGAATGCGACTCTTGCGAAAGCTCATCTTTTGTAACTGGCATAACAGGTTACAATGATTTGAATCGTTGAGATAATTCTGACAATGTCAGACCCGATATGGTGGCTTGACCCATTTTATCCTGCGCCTAAGATTCTTTTGTCCTCGGGAATTTCATTATGTTTTCGGGCTAATTAAGAATTGTTCTTATTGACGACGGTGCAATGACAATCTAGTTCTGTAGAGATTTAATCGAGATGGCATAACTGAGATTTTGGTTTATGTTTACTGATGAAATTTGTAGAATCTTTGCAAGTCTGTAACAAAATTCTCCGTCGAATTTCATCATCGGTTGACTTCGTGTAATAAACGCTAGCGGGAAGCGCAACTTCTTCTCAGAATGCACAATCATCCATCAAAAGAGGACCACCAGACGGTCTTGGTCCGATATTCGGCCATTTGTAATACGCGCGCAATGATGTCAGTGCGATATCGAATGTGCAGGTTTCTCCAGCGGTGATCAATGTAGAGAAAATCACGTGGTTTCATTCAAGAATTGTAATCAAATACTTAACACTGTGAATTGTATTTACACCAGCACGCTGCAACGCAGCACTAATTTTGTGCAAAACAGGAAACACATCAGAATTCATCATCTATGTCGTAATATACATCATCAATGCCTTCAGCATATCCAAGCATCAACAAATGAAACGTCCCCATGTTCATGATGTCACTGGCGAGCAACCGCTGACAAATGGAAGCAGCTGCATTAATGATGTCTGCTGCGTGGTTGCCCACGCGAACTGACCCCAAGAGGGTTTCCAACCGGTCCACGAGTTCATTTATCTGTTGTTAGTCCATACTGACGCTAGCACTAGAGAAGCCTTTGTTTGTCCGGCGTCATGTCCATGTTTGTATGCGCGACCACCAAGGCCTTTTCCATGTCTGAGCAGTCATCCTCTGGTGGTGAGCAATATTCTTCTTTCTTAGAAGGCAGATCCTCTTGTTGGGGAACAACAGCAATAATTATGCTGCTTCGCTTCTGCGTCGTTGTACATCAGTTCGTAACACTTCTGACGGCTGGTGAATGTGGATGCCATTGTTATACAATAATGCTAAATGCATTTCTTTAATTAATATATCTTTGATGAGTTTCAGTGCTATTACAATATTCGCTAATTGCATCTTCATTAGAGTATTTACTGCAAGATTCGCCCACACTGGGTGGTTTACATAACGTCAAAGACATTATTGTTTTCCTTAACGATGACTTTTCACTTTTTTCTCATGTGATTGACCAAGCCTAAGTCTGCTGTCTTAGATAAATTCCCTAAGTCCGGATACGTATTTGAAAAATCTTTCCAGCCTTTTTGACAAACCTGTTTGATGCATTTAAATGAAACAGTGATTTCATCTTTTCTGAATTACTCACTCCATTGTGCTGGAATAAGTCACAGAATTATGTATACCCATAAATTCCTTCCGAATGATATACGCATCAATCTGTTAACATTATGGCATTTATTTAATATACGCCGCAATCTTGTTCAATACATTCTCACACAATCTGTACGAAATATATTGTAGCCATAATATTCTCACGAAATATATTGTATATATGTATAGCCACAATCAATATTTTCACACGAAGAAATTATTCTCACATAAAAAATATTCTTTATGAAATATATTCTGCTAGGTACGCATTCTTACATAGAGAAACCAGTCTCTGTATAATACATTAATGACATAAATAATGTTTTCAGTAATCACGGTGCTAAGCTGGTAGCCTCGTATAGTAAGATCTGAGGCTCACTACAGGGGGCGTGTGATTTAAGGGTAAAGTCAAGTAATATAGAGGATTTGGCTCAGAAAAGAAAAAAATACAAAATGCACATGATGATACTATATCATTATATGAACGGAGTGGTATCATACATTCGTGTCTGTTATATGAACGGTACAATACCATATTATTGTATCTTCATGTTTGTTGTATGAGCAGTACAATATGATATTTTCATATTTTATGTTTGTTATAAAGACATTAAATATCATAATTTCATAATATCATATATGTTATGCATATTTAATTTGTTTTGTGTACATATCTGCTTTGTAATTGAGGGTAGAGGTGTACCTAACTACTCTCGTGTTTGTCTTGTTAGGTTGTTTACTTTGGTTTGAATTCAAGACACACCCTTGATTATGACCTTTGAAAATTCTGGAAACAAACTTCTTTTTACAGTCTGGGGTAATTTACCATTCAGATTATAAGTTTTGTTTACAGAAACGGCTTTTGCGACAGGGATTTAGTTGGGATGCATATTAGGTTGCTTACGTCAAAATAATTAATTCATGCTTTAGATATCAGTCTAGAATCGTCTTCTGTTGTGTTCAGATTTAATTTGACACGAGTCATTTATTTAAATTATCTATTGGAATTACAAAGTGCTCAGTGACATTTGGACTAAAACACTATTTTGGGATTATTGTAAATTCATTCAAAGACATTTTGGATTATATTATTGTGAAACAGCAAGATCATTATTAGTACGTTGGCACACTCAAGTCTATTAATACGTCAACACATTCAAGATTGGAATTCATTCAGAATACTCTACTTGTGCACTTGTGAACTTTTTTTTTATGATCATTTGGGATTTGATTCACAATAGTGGAAGTTTCTCTTTAAATTTCCATTGTATTGATAATTAAATTATTTACTGAAGTTTGCAAAACTTTATGATTTTACTTTTGCTGTTACTTAGTTTAAGATTATATAGTCGTAACATATCTCTTAAGTGAAAAGCGTGATGATTTTAATGGGCACAGTGACCTCAGTTTTTCGGCAAATAAAAAGCACTATTGCCTAGAAAATTGGTGTTGTATAGTTCCTTAAACACCTCGAGATTCTGATGGCTCATGCCAATTATCGCTTAATGCGAAACCGATTTTAGATAGTCCTAGAACTATTGCAACACGTACAACAACACCATTGTAAACTATTTGCCAGCGAAGGCAACATTCTGCTCCGAGGAAGCCTCTTCATGGTATTTTTAACTGGATTATAGACTAGTTATTGACAATTAGAAGTAATTGCGGAGGAAGGAAAGCTAAATACTGTGTTCGTTATGTATATAGGACTCTAGGAATTCAATGCAGTACTCTTTGAATTGTGAAATTCGCTATGAACCTTCGATATACCGATGCAGAAGAAATTCTGAAGATGAGCACGGAAATAAGATAAATATATGTCATAAACGTCGACGATATCATAGTATTTAGTAGAATACTGGACGAACTTTTAAAGTCCTGAAAGAGCAGATAAGACTGGGGAGAGGCTGGAAAAATAAACTCAGTTTGTTTGAACGTAAAGACGTGATTCTGGAGCACATCATTACTGTGAACGGAATAGAGAGTGACACAGAGAATATTCAGAGAGTGCAAAATTGGGGACCATCTAAAGTCACGGAATTGCGTAGCTTTATGAGATTATGCTCATTTTACAGGCTCTTTGTTTTAGGTTTCGGCATGATGTCAGGGCCTTCACATCGTTTTTCTTGCGGAAAAGGATTGAGAATACTGTGGACGAGAGAATGACAAAAATTGTTCGATTGCTTAATAGACAAAATTAGGACTTCCATCTAAACGGAATTGCATAGCTTTATGAGATCATGTTCATTTTGTAAGCGCTTTGTTTTAAGGTTCGGTATGTTTGCAGGGGCTTCACACCTTTTTGCAAAAAAACATGAGAGGTTCTGAACGTAAGAATGACAAATTATTTGGTTGCCTAAAACACGCCCCAATGACTTCACTGACAAACAGTGTTTGCAACGTTTTTAACAACATTAAAAATGGTACGATAATAGTGTGGCAAACGGAACTTTAGGATATGCAAACTTTTTGAGTCGGTACTAAGACGAAGTTGGCAAATTAAGAAAAGACATATGCTGCAGCTATCCAAAAGGACTACGATGACCACCTGCAGTTGGTGCGCATGATATATAGAGCTGCTCTGGTTATTTGCCTAATTGCATTGGCTTGGGACGTGAAATAACTCTGCCATTTTTTAATATTTGCAGGAGTATATCCTGGTCAGTACAGGCTTTCATATAACGTATCATATCTAGAAGAGTGGCTATAGGCAATACATTATTTTGCTAGGAAGTAACTGGGAGACACGATGCAGCCAAAGAAACGACAACATAACGTTAATTTAAATTGACAATTTTATTTAAGGCTTAACTGTACTCACCAGCATCTTAAAAGTATCTCCCGAAATTTCAAGCCTGGTGCACTGGTGTTGAACCGATCAGGCGATGCTACATAACCGATTAAGATGAGTCAGAAATCTTTGAAAAACGTCTTCATCGTTAACGAAAGAAACAGACGCAATTCCTCCGGGTCTTAAAGTTGATTGATGTTGGCTGTATATGTCACAGATCAAAGAAGTGGTGCGAACTGCGATTCTCTTCGTTGACTGAGGGTCATGGTAAACACAGCTAAGAACTACTAAGAAGCACTAAGAACTACTAAGAAGCACCAAGAGGCACTAAGAAGCACTAACAGGCGCTAAGTGCTAAAAATTGGGCAGTAAGAACATAGTAAAGTATTAAATTACCCCCAAAACATAAATTGTACTACAATAAATCGATAAATAATGTTTACACGAGTTGTAACAGATACAACGTATTTTGAATATTTGGAAAGCCAACTCTGTCTTAGAGTAAATGTATGCTTACTATTCGGTGAATGTAAGATAATTTATCACCGTATTTGTCATCATTATCATCATCAAGAACAACATCATTACCACCACCACCAGAAGCAGCAGCAGTAAAACAATACATGAATAATGTTAAAATGTCGTCAATGATTGTGTAGTAAGAGCCTACTGTACGTCTATTACCCTGCATCATTATCCATGTACAAAATTATTCATCATCATCAACTCTACTATTGAACAACACCTGCAAGAAGAAAATGGAGCCTACGTTTTCTTTAAAATATATAAATATAAATTATTTACTTGATATTTCAAGAGACAGTAAGAAGCACTAAAATGTATAATGTGGTACTATGAACATTTTAAATCACTTTAGTGAACTTAAATACATGCAATGATTAATTAATGGCTGAAACAATAAACAAGTTTACTCTAAACATCTACAAAGTTTGTCATTAAGATGGCTTTCTTCGATGGGCGAAGAGAACATATGACACTTTTGCTTGGCTTGGGCTAATCATTACTTACAGGACTCTCAAACGTATTAATTCAAACTTTTATCAGCTGCTTCAAAGGTATGTGCCTACTTAGAACAGTGCCACTGGTTTTAAACGGTAAAGACCACATTAGACAGAATTTAAAAACAGAACAATAAATTTAGTTAAAGAAGGTTTAAAAGTTTTAAGAACTACTGAATACTTTGTTAGTTTGTTAACCACTCCGCTGGTCTAAAATTCTCAAATGTATTATAAAAGTCACTTTAAACACCACTTTAAACTGTCCACACTTACAGATATCGTTGCGATATGACTGGGAAATTCTCAGCTTCGAAAAGTTGTTACATAACAATATGAGATTAAAATAATCTCAAGCATTTTCCTGGACAATAAAGGTGGATTGTATTTCTTTACTAATAAACCGATTACTATCATTTCGTGATATGAAGATAACAGTGGTATATTTATAGGGGGCAACCTAGGAAAAACCTCTTCATACTACAGATTCGTTGCGCAACTAAAGGGTACCTTAGGCCAAGATGTTAGCAAAATCGAAATGTTGATAGGCTCTGATTACTAGAAAGCATTGACAAATGCAGTTGACATGATATTCCCAGAGGCCAAAAGGAAATTCTCTTGTAAGCATATCAAAGAGTCTTAAGCGGCCGATAACTGACAAAATTCCAAAAACTTCAAATGAAAGACAAAGAATTATCAATGAGATATTTGTCCCTACTGGAGTAGCCTATGCAAATGATAGTATTGACTTTGATGATAGAAACGAAAAATTAAAAGAAAGACTCAGATATGGACACGAAGACTTCCTTCAATACTTTGAACAAATATGTAAAAAGAAAAATTGCCGACCACTGCATCGGCAAGAAAGACGAACTGTGGACAAATAACAATACCGAGTCCATGAACCACAAACTGAAGCTTGCTGTAAAATGGACCCCAACGAAAACTAATGACCTTATTTTACAGCTGCACTGTTCTTATCTGTGGGGAAGAAAATACACATAGAAATCTGTCTGAAATGCAAGCCAAACACTATGAACTATGATGACTTTGTTCAGGATATGTTTATATCAGTATCCAATGTATATGTTTAACTTAATTAAAGTACTTTGCAAACGATTTTAGTGTTAATTTCTTAAACTTGTTGCTTTCTAGATCTCCTAGTGTGTTTAAGTTTTTCTTAATGCTGTCCAACAGTAAATACACGCTCTTTATTTGAAAAGACCGTAACATAATGCAGAGATAGGAATAAAGGAAACATATTGTGCTACAAAAATAGAAACAGTCTTGCCAAATTAGAACTCTTTGCACACAGTTTGAAAAAAGTACTTATATAATTGTTTTTTTCCCAGCTGTATCTATAATATATTTTAAAGAAGTTTGTTTCTTCCTTGTTTTTTCCTTCTGTTTGATACCTATTTCTTTTCCTGTTTTTCTTTTCTTTCATATTTGTTAGTGTGTTTTTTAATTGGTTCTTTTTCCAGTTTCATTTTTCTTTCTATTCCTTTGTTTTTCTTACATTTGATATTTCTTATACACCGATCTGTAAAACTAGGCCTAGACGGAGTTGTCTTTCCTGATGCTCAAACTTCGTTTGTATCTTTTACAATCCGTGTTAACAATATGTATTGATTTATTTTAGTAACATTTATGCTTTCTTGGGTAATTTAATGCTTTACAATGTTCTTAGTGCCCAATTTCTAGCAACTAGAGCCTCTTAGTACTTCTTAGTGCCTCTTAGTGCTTCTAGTAGTTCTCAGCGGTGTTTATCAAGACCGTTAGCTAATGAAACGCGCACAGGCATAAAAAATCAGCACTCGGTCAAGAAGACGGACACGCCATTGAAATTATGATCATTTCCAGGTTTACGGAATGACCAATCAAACTTTAACACCAGGTCGAAGTCCTCGCATGAAAGACATTGCAATCTGGAACTATGATCAGTTGATGAAAGATTGTGCGATGCTACGAGTCAAGTATAGAGTGTGCAATTGTCGTCTATGCTGAAATCCTCTATGAACTTCGGCATTTTCTGAGAAACATTATCGACGAATCTGACCTGATTGATGTGATGCTTGGAACAATGAATGTACTAGCACAACGAGCCACCTGGAGAGGAAACCCTCAAGTCACCGAGAGATGCAGACGTCTCTAAAGAATAGACTACAGATATTACTGCCCGAAGGTGCACGCAACCCATACCAGCTGTCAAGAACAAAATACAAAACAAAGACTGTCGCAGCTGGAGTATATGCTCACATACGCGAGACCTTAACCAGCAAATCCCAGTGTTAGGAATAAAGAATTTATTTCTACCATAATTACAAACACGACATCGCTGGTTTGAGACGATGTCGAAGGCAGAGTCCTTTAGGGTTTTAACCAGATTAAAAAAGAACATAAACTGGACCAATAACAACTGAAAGTCAAGGACTGCAGGATCCAGATATATGGGAGGTCTAGTACTTATTTTGGGGCCCAAACCATCGTTTGCACTTTGGGCAGGTCAACCTCAATGGGAAGGATCGTTATTCGGAGGCTGAGGCTACAAGCGACTGAGTGTGAAACATTTATGTGAACGGTAAGACTTTGACATCATTAAGTGAATAAGGATTGAAATGGGATCTTTAACTGCTCAGTTCTTGTGGATTTGTGTTGTTTTCAATGGGAAACTTTGTTTCCAATTAAACCTTGAGTCTGGGTTAATAACGTTTATTTGTTGGTATTTAGAGTTGTTTGGATCACACTCTGATTCAGCACAAATGGTATTGAGTTATGAATAATGTTATGGACTAGATACCATTTATTTCAGTACTTAACTGTTTGCTTGTTCCTAAGTTTTATTTAGAGTCACTGCTTTTCACTTATGCAAACAGCTCCAGTTGAAGACTGTATATGTCACATGATCATTTAATATAAATATCTTTACAGAATTGGATTTCAGTTATGAAGTTAACCATCCACGAGTTCTGAAGAACGCAAAATTTGCTCTGTAGCATATGAAATAAAACCTATTCCGGTTGTTAATTATGGTCCGAAGACAGAGCTAATATTAACTGAAAACCATAGAGACAGCCAAAGTTTTGAATTAGTTATGCAGATGTCAATGTCGTGTGTATGCACTGGTCCTTGCGACTGCGTTTAAGACTAAATGTAAGGCGCGCCACCTTCAAGGACTCACTCGCAAAGCCGTGTATTTCTTCACGAACTCAAAACTTCCTATTCTTTTTGGATTAGAAAATTAGTGTACGAATAACTTTTCCACACTTACATACTCGAAATATCTATTTAAGAAAACTGATCTACTTCGTCTAATAAGCTGCATAAGTATGGCAGACCCATCCTGCAATGTTTCGATCGCTTATCAATTGGGTTCTCATGCACCTGAGATCTTCCCATCGAACATGTTCCATTCTTTGTTTAGAGATGATCGCACAGCCGAGAGTGCTCAGGATACAAGATCTTTAAAGTCAGGCGATATCTGCTGTTACTCGCGACACGGATTCCGTTTCTGCTTGAGTTGAAGTATGTTTTCCCGTAGGTTTGGTCGTATTAGTGTCATTCTATAGAAAACGATATCGTTATGAAGCCTTTCATATGGTATGTACCATTCTAGAATAAGTATTTTCCTCTCATTTTGATATATAAGTGTCAAGTTCATGTAATACAGTTTTTATACTTGATCTATTAACTTTACATTTCTAAATTATAAATCCAGATTTTTGCGAATATTGTTGAGTGTAAATTTCCTAGCGTATACTTTTCCATAAACGTGAACTCTTTTCTTCGACCTTCTTCCATTTTTTCCTTGGCGATGAGCATATGGCCTAGGTGGGGTTTAAGGCTATTAGTTCTGTTACTTGCAGCACGAATTCAGTTCCTGGTCAGGAGGAACAAAAATTATTTAACCTATGTCATTGTTGGCATATTACTTCTACATAAACACACGTTCTTAAACTTGTAATATATGTGACGACAAAATGTTGGATGCCAATAGTCAAGTCTTCAGTACGCAAAATGTCGTTAACATAGAAATCCTCTTTCTGTATTAAGATGTTTAGAAATATGGACTTCAGCATCGATGTGATATGTGGAACGAAGCATAGCAAAATGAGACACTGTGAAAAGAAGCACGCAGGCGATTACAGAATATGACGTAAACAAAGAAAAATGGGAACATTCCTAAGCGTGAAGAAATCATGTTACAGTAATTTGTGTAGGTACATTGAGAATGTGACATAATTTTCAACGATTGATAACGATTTTCATTTTAAAGTATATTCTTCAAATCGAATCGCAGTTGGCGTTGTATATTTAACAGTTAATTAATGCATGCCGGCGTATGAAAAGGATGCTACACCGTTCTACTTTAGAAACGTAAAAATAAAGTAGGCGTAATGTGGTGTTTCTTGACAAATATAACGTACAAGTTAGACAGGTCATGTACGCAATCGGACAAGACTATTTCAGCTATATGTGTCATTTCTGACATACTTTACATTGCGAATTTTCACTTGATTTCACTCTGGTTGATCAGTATTATTTGGAAGTTCAATATTTAAATTCCCTGAGATATACATACAACAAATTCAATGTTAATGCACGTCGACATTTTCGACGGGGCCAACCAAGAAGTGTGATCCAGTGTCAACTTGATTGAATGTGGCACTATTATGTCACAATAAACGAGGATAAATGAATAAAATTTGAGCACTGGAACTGTAATCATTAGACCCGTCGTTCGCTTTTCAAGATCCATTTAGTGCCAGTCTGCCATTTTAAAAGCCAGGAGCGGATCCAGAAATATCGTTTGTGTGTGTGGGGTGGGGGTAGTGTGTTTGTGTGGGTGTGAGGGGAGGGCATAAAAAAGTAGGCAAGGGGTCTGTGGGATGGAACCCTCGCAGTGGACCCAAGGGCCACGCTCCCGAAGCTCCTACATTTTAAGAGTCTCAAGGCATAGTTTTAACCATGTAATTCTAAAGAAAACTTAATCTAGGACACGTTTCGGTTGTTTTGCCCTCATACGATAGGGGGAGGGGCTACATTCACCACCACCCACCCTTCGATTTGCCTCTGAAATTCCATAGCGATCGATTGGTCTGGGAAGTTTTTGAATAGGGCTAATCGGCAAGTTTACTCAACAACTAGATTTAAAAAGAATTTTATAAAACTAGTACGTAATTTCAACCAACACGACTTTATTTACGATCAGTAAAGGTGGCTAGATGTTGACCTGCACTTTATTTACGTACACGTGACTCTCCACAGAATGTTCTCAGATGCAATTTTACCTTAAAGCGATCAGAAGAATAGACAAGAAAGTTTGTTAGGAATGTATAGAAAGATAAATCAAATAATTATGCATATTGCTTTATTTACAACTTTATTCCAATTTCATACAGATAACAAATTAAACTACAATAAAAAATGTTCTACAATTTCCCACAATGCATACTATTATTTTTTTGTTTTCATTTTGGTAATGCTGTACATAGGGAAATTATGATTGTTTGGTGACCGGATCATAAAGAGCGGTAATTTAAACCTCGAGAATTCTAAAGAGTGTCGTAATTTGAAAATCGCAGAAATTGTATCATCCACAAAAATTGTTGTTGTTGTTGTTGTTGTTGTTGTTATAGGGTTTAACGCCATTTTTCAGCACAAGATAGGCTATACATGGCGGCCAGTATTAATGGTGGAGGAAGAACCCTGGAAAACCCCGGGAAGAACCACCGACCCACGAGAAGCTACTGGCAGGCTTTCTCATGTACCCACAAAAACTGTTCCATTTTATAACAAAAAACGTTTTCAATGGTAATACATCTAACAACCGATATTTGATCAAAATATTTGCTATTGCAAGTTTTATATCAAGGAACATTGATTGTTGTAAATATTGGAACTTGAGTATATACAGATATGCCAGTAAAATAAAATTTCACTGTAAACAAAGGTAATCAAAAATAAATTATTTGTAAAGAAAATCTTATACGGAATGGACCACTAATTAATTTCCCTTAGAACTTAATTTTTATATTTTTTTTAAGACATTTTGCGTTAGATTGGCATAAAAACCATAAAAAACTAAAATTTATTACAGTTAGAAAATGTGTCAGCTTTGAAAAACAACTGTTTCGCTTTCTTGTTTTAGACTTGTACAGCTAAACAAAGAAACTCCCTGTTCTGCACCTACTAACATGGACTCGCACCAAGAGTGTATATGCTATTTTGTCCGGAGGAATTTAAATACGGGATTTAAAAGTAAGTATTCTGTCGTCAAATATAATACAGAGATTCAAGATTATGAAATGCATAATGGAAGAAAATTATATTCCATTTACCAGACCATCGTTTTAATTCAAACTATTTTGTAATTTATTTTGTACTCCCCCACCTGTAGACTGGCTTTTTGGCTATACAATAAACGTGGTCCGATACATTTACAATTTCAGATCAAAACCTAAGAAAACCACAGAAAATGATAATAATTGACACTTATCAAATGCCGACAGATGATACGAATGAATGTTACTTCTCGACACTTATTTACCATGTTCGTACTTTATAGATGTTTGTAAATGAAGAAACAAGATGATTTTAATACTTTGTCTCATCTTTTTATATTCACTGTGTCGGCTATATTCATATAAACTAGCATTCAATTTGTTGGGGGTTGGGGGGTATTTTGCATGTACTGATTCATGAAGCAAAATAATTTCGATAACAATTAAAACAAACAAACAAGAGAAAAAAAGAAAGAAAATATGAACAATAAAATAAAATTCATTCAAAGTAAAGCTGGCACAAAAGATCATGTATCAATTTAGTTTTAAATTACAGACAGATGGTGTACATGAGGTAAGTTATATGCCGATACGAATATCTTGCCACATAGAAAAGTACATTTGATTAAAAATTTAACTGGTTAAGAACCACCGTGCAACATAACATATAACAAATATTAGAAGCTATGTGACAACAAGGTAGTACATTCCTAACTTCATGTCAGGTCCAGTCAAACGAGCACATACAGGAAAGATATGGCAAAGATCCGAGATGAATTTAGAAGATTGAATATGTTGCTAGGCGACACAGGAAATATTTTTGACATTCAACATAACGATATATGCGATAATGCGGTGAATAATGGAGTTTGCAAAACGCCATTTCACCGTGCATCCCTGTTACATTCAGGTAGAAAATATAACTCAAATAACAAGGCAATTAATGTGGTGACGAAAACCAAACTCGGATTCTATGGTAACTTTCATACATCTAAAGAAGATGTTAACTGTGCCTGTAATCCAAATATAACTGTTCGAATGAATATTGCTGACGAAAAATCATTGACAATACACTGCGTATAAGAACTTGAATATCAATCTCAAAGGGATAGAAAACTTGTGTGGATTGATCCAGACGGTCTGGTGTAAAGCTTCCTGTGGCTGAGTTTCCATACGTATTTGTAAGTTTAATTGTAACAGATTCAAATTACTCGAAAAATGATCCACTGTATCGTAATTTCCCGTATATTAACTAATGACACTGCAAGGAATACGAGATACACATAGCTGTTATGGACACACACGCTTTCTCTAACTCTATAGGGATCGGACCTCTAATTCTTTCCCGTAAAACTTAATTTAATATATTAAAAAATAAAAATAATGCCTGTATTAGATAGGCGTACAAATCATAAATGATTCCATTTGTTCGAGTTAGAGAATTTTTCAGCTTTGAGAAACAACTGTTTCGTGGCATTCTTTTAGCCTTGTGCTGCTAAACACCCTGGTCTGCACCTAATAAAATAGCCTCACATCTAGAGTTCATGTGCATTTTTACAGTAGGAAACTAAACACAAGATATTTAAAACAAAAGTAAACCATGGTACTAGTATATAAATTGGAGTTTATTAAATGTAGAATGGAAGAACATTAAACCCATATACTAGCCAATGAGTGAATATCAAACTATTTTTACTCCATCTTGTATTTTCCCTCCAGCAGACTGATCGTCTGACCGTAAAATAATCAGTAGGAATTTCATTGTGACTTCTGTTTAATGAATCGTAAACAATTTACAGTTACACTTAGATAATATGTGCCGTGTCCATCAATCATTTAACGGCCATTACGAACATAACCCTATCAATTCATATGATGACATTCACACATTTTTTTCAATAAAAGGTCCAAAATTACATATTTTCATGCAAACAATTATACCTTACACACCCATTAGAAATGTTTATCTTAGCAGAAGGCAATTCACCAAATTAGAAAATAATATTTAGTCATTTCTGGTGAGTAAAGGTGAGACTTAAGTCTGTTATCTTTAGAACACCATTATTGTCAGTTAACATCCACATTTAATGAAGAAGAGCAACCTAGTTGTTAGAGTTGATCACCTTGGACCCTGTATTCAGTGCAAAAGATACATCATATTTTTCCGTTTTAGGCTTCGAAGTTAAGCGTTAACAAATCTGTCACTATCGTATTGTTCTTTCTACGGTTCAACATAAACACCGACCATGTGGAAATACTCTATTCAGTAAATACGGAAATGATTAAAATCACACATCTCGTTGGGGTATTCGACCGTTACACAATTTGAAGTAAGTAAAAATTAATGAGAAATTCAAATCCATGACAAATCTTTATGTTTTCACTCCGTAACCTTTACTCGACACCATATGCGAAGTTCAGGAATCAAGCTTCAAGAATCGCAACAAATAATTATTGACTGATATGCGACGTCCGATGAACAAGGGACATAACTGGAGTTTCTTGGGCCTTTGATCAGCTAAACTATAAGTCAATTAGAAGGTCACCGACTTAAAATGACCAGTGGAAGAAAGGTCATTTTGGAATAGAAACAGCTCTTAAGGATAGGAGCTACCCACTACGACTATGTGAATTTTAATCATTTGTGGACGTAAATTGTATCAATGTGCCTTCCTGTTTCATACACTTGCTCATATTAGACTCGTGCTATAAACAGCATATCAATAAAGTCTCATATATCAATACAAGGAACTACGAGAAATTCTGCAACAATTTTGGCAGCCACAAAGAAAAATGCGTGAAAATGGCATAATGTTTACTCCAAAGCTTCAAACGTTTCAAGGCAGGTGTTCCTCCAAGTACCTTATTGCGTTTTCAATGTTTTCCTTAGAATCGGATACAAATCGCACATAAAAGTTCAAAAGATATTTTGGCTCCATTAGAAGCTTCTTACGCTCCTTTCTGCAGTCATCAGTTCGCCTCGATTCCTCCTTTGTGACAGCTTCAAACGCCTGACAGATGAAATGAGTTTTAGTTAAAGACAAGTCGTCTCATCTGACTGAACATCACGTATAGTCAAGTACAATAGATTAAATAATTGCATGCACACAAAAACAAAACTTTAATGTCGATAAAAGAATGTACTATTATAAAACGAAATGTTTTCAAAACATACGTACCTGTAATTTATGTAATTCATGTAATTCCACGCCTGCTATGTTTAAGATGGTTTTGAATTCTTCTAAAATGCACATATACTTATTTTATTCTGAGTTCTTAAGTGGTATTTAAATGACGGTAGATGTAAGGACAGTTCGACTGGTACCTGCCATATTTTAAAGTCACAAAACAAAATGTTTCAAAGTACACTATGGCAAGCAATCCAGCTAAGAAGCTGACAACTTTCATCGATTATTTTCCTTGTCTGTACTAAATAAATTCAGAATGCATATGGTCAAAATGGCAACAACAACCTAAAGCAGTTTTAAATCTCCCGTTGAAGGAGTAATTAAGAGCAGACAATTCTGGTTGCTTGTATGGGATATTTTTAAACTCAGACTATCATTTTGGAAGTTCCTGAACAAACCAATCTTATACTGAAAAAAAATCATGGTCTGTTTCCGATTCAATATGGGGAATGAACCTTTTAATAAACGCTTTCTAAATCTCGAAAGCCGTACTCAAGAAGCTATGGATGCAACATCCTTTACCATTCAGCAAATTTAGGTACAAGACGAAAAGAGGTACGATCGATTGTATCATGCGAAGGCTTTGAAATTTGAAAATGATTTTTATGGTTTACCTTGAACAGACGAGGACCATATTCATTTGCTTTACTTATTATTTTGTTTTAGTGGTTTTGTTTTGCCCCATGTTACGTGTAGGCTCGTACAAAAGTAACAAAAGAAAAGAGTGAAGCCAACAAGCTTTGTAAATTTTAACAAAATAATTTATTTCCCTAGAAAACAATGTTAAAATAGGAAATAGGACGTACGGTTTGTGAATATAATCCAAAAATTAATCCTAAAATTGAAAAATATAAGTCCTTTCACTAAACAGTTCTAATTAAATCCAGGTTCGAATCTCGATGAAATTCCAATATGGAAGGCGATGACATCAGATGAGGTCGTTGTACAAATGACAACAATTCCTCGTTGAAAAACAATTTATAACGTTCCGTTTAGAATTCCAGAATAAATTTCCACTAAACGTCTTTGTCCCAGAATTTTCATAAAGAAAAGCACTTGTTTAGTTTTCTAGAGAACATGAATTATTAAATTCCAAAAAATATATGAACTTCAAAACAATCTGACATCAACAATTGAAACACCTTGTTCCGTCAAGGTGTAATGACACGACTCTGACTAGATCTAGTAGAAAATGTCTGTTTTAATCCTCGATTTTAGATCACATGGTGGCTCACGTGATTTCTAACTTGAACAGCGCAATAAAAAAAAAAAAGATAATTTCCACGCACGCCTTCAAAGACTTACCGAATCTTACTATAAGATTCAATTAAAAAAGTTGTTTACAAATTAGAGCTATCACGCACACAGATCATGACTTTGGTAATAGCCAATCGTTTTTGCTCGATGGTTACAATATCTATGAACCAAGGTGAGCTAAACATTGTGCTGAAGTAACGTTATAATCTAATCGGGTGAATCCAATTTTCCGCAGAGAGACTCAAATCCAATGAAAATTATCATTACAATAAAATGTAATGAAACAAAAATAAAATAAAAAAGAATTTAAAAACTAACACACAAGTAATTAAATTACATACACCTAACACTTCCCTCACAAAAAAGAAAGATTTATGTAATAAAGCTTTCTTTTTACCATATGTAAATTATACATGAGGTAAAACAAAATTACATAAGAAAACTCTTATGAATTATACAAAGTGTACATGAAATAATATTTTTATACACGGGAAATAGCATCTGCAATCAAATTGTCTTTTCTATTGATGTGCCTGACGTCAAGATTATATTCTTGTAAAAACAAACTCCACCTTAATAATCTATGATTTTTATTTTTCATCTTGACGATGAAAGTAAGAGGGTTGTGATCACTAAACACAACAACCGGAGAAGGGGCTAAACTAATGTAAACTTCAAAATGCTGTAAGGCCAATATTAAAGCCAAACATTCCTTCTCGATTGTTGAGTATTGCCTTTAATGCCAATTTAATTTTTTAGAGAAATAGCACACTGGGTGATCAACACCGTTTTTATCTTCTTGAATCAACTGCTCCAACCCCAACATCACTTGCATCCACAGATAATTTAAAAGATTGATTGAAATTTGGAGCTGTGAGAACCGGAGCACTTTTGAGTATGGCTTTTAACCTATCAAAAGACTTCTGACATTTTTCTGTCCAAAGAGACTTGTTTTTCTTACTTAACAAGTTTGTCAGGTGTTCAGCAATATTAGAAAAATTGGAACAAAACTTTCGATAGTATCCGGCCATACCCAAACATCGCATCAGTTGCTTTTTACTAACAGGCACAGGGAAATCAGAGATAGCCTTGACCTTAGCATCTATATGTTTAACTTGACCATGTCCCACAATATGTCCTAGAAAAGTTACACAAGCACGACAAAACTCACTTATAAAAAAATTGATTGTCAAATTTGCATCAGTGAGTCTGTCAAAGAATTTCCGAATCGATACTAGATGTTCTTTCCAAGTGTCGTTGTAAATGATGACATCATCGATGTAAGCATCACAATTATCTAGACCAGAGGTAATCATATTCATCAAACGTTGAAAGGTACTTGTGGAACCCTTCATCCCGAGAGGCGTTACTTTATATTGATAGAGTCCATCTGGAGTCACAAATGCCGAAATTCCTTTGCCGTTTCCGTTAGTGGAATTTGCCAAAATCCTTTCAGAAGGTCAAATTTGGTGACGTACTTGGCATTTCCAATTTTATCAATACAGTCATCGATTCTTGGTAATGGAAATGAATCTGTTTTTGTCACACTACTAACCTTCCTATAATCAGTGCACATACGGAAAGTTTTATCTGGTTTCAAAACAAGTATACATGGTGAACTCCAATCACTTTTTACTGGGCTCTATGAAATAGTTCTCCAGCAAATACTGAATTTCCTTTTTCAAGTATTCCTGTTTGAGAGGGTTCATCCTGTATGGGTGTTGTCTCACAGGTTTTGAATCTACAATTTCAACGTCATGAAAAATTTTGTTTGTCCTTGTAGGAATATCTGGAAACAAGTGCTCATATTCGAATAATAACTGTTTAAGTTCATTTCATTCTTGTTGTTGCAAATGTAAACGTTTCTGATCCAGATTTTCCATAATTTCCGAATTCCGAAGATTTGTTGTTCCAAGATCAACAGAGTCCAATTGAATTTCTTCACTTAAATCCTCCGTTTGTGGGACAGGTACAACTAAATTAATTATATGATTTACTTGATTTACTTGACTATCTCTTTCAATATACTAGAACTCCATTAATTTATTTGGATCAGAGGACTATTATTATAATTTAACTCATTCATTTTCTTCTTTACTTTGTAAGGGCCGTAAAATCTAATAAGAAGAAAATTTTGAAGAATGAGCAAGAGAGAATGAACTCTATTACAAGACTCAAATGTTCTCTCAAGTAAAGTTCTGTGAAACCATAGTTTCACTTTTGACTTAAATTACAGAGTTCCAAATTCAAGCATAACAAGCTGGAAAATTCCAGACATAAAATTTGACCTTTGACCAGATTGGACAGACTTGGGAAGGCAAAACTGAGTTAAAAACTTTATCAGAGCTTTTACTATGTTTTTTTTTTAAATATTCCTCAAAGGAATTACCTCTGGGAATCTTGTTGACGCACACGTGGTCGACAAATATTGGCTGCCTGACTTGGTCTAGGTAAGGGACCAACACATTCTGCCATAATTCTGCTAAATGGTTCGTCAAATGCAGGAATAGGTTGCAGATGAGCCTTAGGTATCTTCTGATTGGGTTTTCCTACCATTTGAAAAGTATGACAAGATGTACAAAATTTACAAACATCACTTTTGATTTCTGGCCAGTAAAAGTGAGTCAAGATCTTGTGATAAGTTTTATTTATCCCTAACTGACCAGCCAGAGGAGTTTCATGGGCCAAACTAAGTATTTCCTGTCTGATGACTTTGGAACTACAATCGGATAGTTTACTCACCACTCGTCACTAGCAGGTACCTCGGGAGGTTTCCATTTTCTCATAAGAATTTCATTTGTAATGAAATAACAGACATGTACTTCAGTCGCTTCAGTTTCACTAATGGCCCGCTGAAACAAACAGGAGATCTCAGGATTTTTGTCCTGTTCGAGGACAAGTGATTGTCGTTTGTCACCCTGATTAGATAAAAGAGAATGAGTATTTAAAAGAGGATCACTGTGATCAATACCTTTTAATTGATCCAAATTAGGAGTGAAAGTGACCTCATCAAAAGTCTGACCAATACCTGTGTCAGCTAAAGGAATACTTTCATTGTCAAAATCATTCTGAAGAGCTTTCTTTGACATAGCTCTAGTAACTGCTCGACTTTCTGATCCAAAGAAGGCTTGTCAGTTACAAGTGGATTAACCACAACCTTGTCTCCAGCTAGGTCGTTGCCTAGTAACAAATGAATGCCCTCAACAGGTAAAGTAGACACTATGCCGACTGTCACAGGTCCTGAAACTAAGTCTGATGACATATTTACAGGATGGAGGGGAACATTAACAAAGCCGCATTCTACTCCTTGAATGAGAACACTCTCATTAGAACAGGACTTCTCAGAAAAAGGCAAAGTACCTGATAATAAAAGACTCTGAGAAGCTTCTGTATCTCTTAAAATTTTAATAGGGATAGGATTGGCCAAATCACCCAATGGTGATATAGAACCCTTCGACATGAATGATTCATAATTCTCCATAAAAAAATCAGACTGGGGTTTATTAGACCCAAGAAATGTATTGCTTTCAATACATGACCGTGACCTTGACCTTTTAGAAATAAGAGCATTCGGGATAGGTCTATCTTGATTCTGATGCCTATATTTCAATTTGAAGCAATCAGAAATGACGTGTACTTTCTTCTTGCAATGGGTACACGTAAGAATAGACTAGGATTTTGAATCAATTTTATCAGAAGCTTGATTTTTAGGAGTTGTGCCAGATTGAGTTTTAGAAGGAGTCGTATTAGGCTGAAATACCTTTCTACCAGTAGACTGCTGAGTGAAAAATTTGCTGACAACAGTAACTTTATGAGTTAAAGAATACTCATCAGCAGCAAGTGCAGCGTTTTCCAAGGTTTCGATCTTATTCTCTTCAAGATGATTCTTAATGTCACTAGGGACACAGTTCTTGAACTCTTGAAGTAATACAAGTTGTTCGAGACTTTGATAATCATGTTCAACTTTCTTGGTTAAGCACCATCTCTCAAATAACTGCTCTTTTTCTCTAGCAAATTCGACATAAGTTTGTCCAGCTTCTTTTCTACAGTTTCTGACTTTTTGCCGGTAAGCCTCAGGGACTAACGTATAACACCTTAAGACACGCTCAATAACCAAATCATAGTCAGAACTGTGCTCTAGTGACAGTGAAATGTAAATATTACGAGCTCTACCAGTAAGTACACATTGTAATAATAGAGTCCAGTACTCCCTTGGCCACTTCAAATTTTCAGCAACCTTTTCAAATTAAGGAAAATATCTATCTACTTCTTTTTCTCTGAAAGGGGGCACGCACTTGATATTTTTATAAACATCAAAAGTAGGGGAGCGTTTTCCTTTTGACAGCTCTAATTCTTTTAACTTAATTTATCTTTGCATTTGCATATCTAATTTTTCTTTTTCAAATTGGATTTGTCTTTCTTCCCTTCTTTCTTTAAAATGTAACTCCATTACTTCCATTTCTTTTTCCCTTTGTATCTTTTCTATCTGAAACTGAACCTGTCTTACATCTAATTGCAATTGTTTTAGCTGGACTTCTATTTTCAAAATATCCAAACACTCCTGGCTAAAATTCAAAAAAATTCTCTACTTTTGATGATATTGTGAATGAAAGCCTGTTGTTTTCACTAATGATTTCAAACAAAATGTAAAATAGTACTCGGGATTTAAAAACTAGGGGAATTTAAATTTCAAGAAACAAGTTTCTGAAATATTTTAGCCAAAATTCAAATATCCCAAGACGAGAACCCCAATTTTCTCTTGTTACGTGTAGGCTCGTACAAAAGTAAGAAAAGAAAAGAGTGAAGCCAACAAGCTTTGTAAATTTTAACAAAATAATTTATTTCCCTAGAAAACAATGTAAAAATAGGAAATAGGACGTACGGTTTGTGAATATAATCCAAAAATTAATCCTAAAATTGAAAAATATAAGTCCTATCACTAAACAGTTCTGATTGAATCCAGGTTCGAATCTCGATGAAATTCCAATATGGAAGGTGATGACGTCATATGAGGTCGTTGTACAAATGGCAACGATTCCTCGTTGAAACACAATTTATAACGTTCTGTTTAGAATTCCAGAATAAATTTCCACTAAACGTCTTTGTCCCAGAATTTTCATAAAGAAAAGCACTTGTTTAGTTTTCTAGAGAATATGAATTATTAAATTCCAAAATATAAATGAACTTCAAAACAATCTGACATCAACAATTGAAACACCTTGTTCCCTCAAGGTGTAAAGATACGACTCTGACTAGATCTAGTAGAAAATGTCTGTTTTAATCCTCGATTTTAGATCACATGGTGGCTCACGTGATGGCTACGTGATTTCTATCTTGAACAGCGCAATGAAAAAATGATAATTTGCACGCACGCCTTCAAAGACTTACCGAATCTTACTATAAGATTCAATAAAAAAAGTTGTTTACAAATTAGAGCTATCACGCACACAGATCATGACCTTGGTAATAGCCAATCGTTTTTACTCGATGTTTACAAGATCTATGAACCAAGGTGAGCTAAACATAGGGTTGAAGTAACATTATAATCTAATCGGGTTAAGCCAATTTTCCGAAAAGAGACTCAAATCCAATGAAAATTATCATTACAATAAATTGTAATGAAACAAAAATACAATAAAAAAAGAATTTAAAAACTAACACACAAATAATTAAATTACATATACGTAACACCCACTACCCCCACCTAACATCCCGCTCCCCACCACTCCAGTAAATAAAAACTGTAACAAAACACCGATAAAGAATAGTTTGCATTATCTGATGTTAGTGAAAAGGATAAGAGTTCACGAAGTTTCGACCCAATTACCTCTCTTTAAACGCCTCTCCACCGCTATTCAGTCTCATAATTTATAGTTGAATAAGTAGAACTAAGCAATGATACTAAATCTCTGCTAAATAGTCATAAACATATATTTGAACTGTTTAAAATTGCACTTACAATGCAAAATGTATTTGCGGAGCATAATATAGATCTGTTTTAACGCTTCAAACAGAAAACTTTTAATTCCATTTTCAAAAATTATTGTGAAACACCACGGAATCAACAGCGTGATATGGAGTGAAGAGCAATGGAGATTATATACAGAGACCAACACATTCGTACGTCTTATAAAACATGGATGTGCATGCTTTTAACATAACAGGAAATATTTCATTATGTTAAAATATTAACATTTTAAACCATTGTTTTGCCCATATCAAACATTATCTTACTCTGCGTTTGCTTCCAGTTGAAGGATGAGAAGAAATATTGTATTGATGCATTTTATGTCTTGGAACATATTTTATTAAAATCTGTATCGTAGCAAACATAATGGGAAACGTATGGAAAGTATTCTATTGTTATATCTCACAGTTCTGTACTGAAAAAATGTTTTAATTCAAATGACACTTTTGCTGTGAAATCCAGCTGTTTGTTTTTGTTTTGCTCAATGGAGAAAGTTGTTTAGCAACCATACGTGGATACGTGTTAATCAATATAATTTTGGAAACTTCATTTTGTACATTAGACAGCCAAAGTAAAGTTGAAACAAAACATTTTGTTAATGAAGCCTTCGATTAAAAACCACAATTTTTTAGGGGTCCACTTCAAGATTTGAGGTTTCCTAATTAATTATATTCTTTAGCAAAACAAAAGCTTTTATTCAATGAGAAACAGATGTTTTCACAACGGTATTCTGAATCATAGTTCTTTTCAGTGAGAAAAATATTGGGCACATTCATTAATATAATCCAGCGAGACAAACTGTTGCAGTGTTTGGCATGGTAATGTTCTTAAAGATCTTCTGTTTCCAACACTCCCTTATATTAAGATTTGGTTGAAATGAGACGTCCTTCATCTGGGGAGTCTTATTTTATAAATGCATTAAGGTTTGTCTTTCTCGCATTTCTCTAGCACTGTTACCAATCCTTTCTCACTACTTTTGGAAAAAAAGTAAGTTCCGTTTCGAACGGTAAGAACTTTAAAGATACCTTGATGACACTTGAATTCTCTGGAAACATGATGATTGATATTTCTTTCAGTGTTGTTCCGCTCACCGGACTTTCTAAGGCAAACCTTCTGACCACGTCATACATGGCTTGTGCGACCTTGTCTGGTGGATAATCAAGAGTGCCCGTTCCAAAGACTGGGAAAGCTATTGATTCGTGCTTGTCCTCACTGGCCATTGTAAGACACTCGTTCATTAAGGCTTTTACTGTCTGCAATCAAACAGATAAAATATATTTAAGACAGATAAGTGTATTTCGCTGACTTTATTAGAAACAATCTTTACTGGCTTCATTTTTTCTAGTAGGTGCAAATAAGATTATATGTAGGGCTGCAACATTTACACTTGTAATAATAATAATAATAATAATAATAATAATAACAATAATATGGACTAAGTACAATGCCTAATCTTTAGAAGTACCAAGCGCTTTATGATAATATATAACACATAAAAACATATACAACGACAAGATTACAAACAAAACTCCAAACATCACGATACTTCAAAAACAAAAACACGCTGACAATAATTAAGGAAGTAAACGTTATTAAGCCATTAAGTTTGTTCTCGTTGTGGAAAGACGTGAGTTTTAAGAGCGCTCCTGAATGAAATCACAGTGTCCTTCTGTCTACGATCAATGAGCAATTCGTTCCACGTAGCTTTGCCATGGTATGCAAAAAAAGAACAAAACCTCCGCATGACGTTGTCCGTGAAATGTCCTATCACTCTGAAAATGTTAGTCTGTCGCACATGTCCTTGGCGACAGTATCTATGGAAATTCTTTCTCCTTTCATGTTCTGTTTGACAGGAGTTGTGAATAAATAAAGATAAGTATAACGGTTATTAGCCAATCTATTTTCTACATCAAAATTTCATGTCCGTCAAATATTAAATGGATTAAAAATATACAGTAATGATTATCTGAATATACTCAATAGTATATGAACACGATTTTGTGCTTTGATATTTTCAACCAGAAAGTACATTAACACTGCACAGTTGTTTTAAATATCTTTGGGTTGCGCAGATATGCTTGTGATAGTGTATACAAAGTTTCAGAATTATTTCCGTGATGAAATAGTTTTGGCATCCGAGAGACAGATTGACATGTCAGCAAGCAAACAAGCAATGATCGTTGAACAAGTCTTACTTCAATGGCCTTCTTTTCAGCAGCTTTCATTACAGGTACGGCATGGTAGACTGTCTTGCAAAACAGCCTTCCTACTTCGCCCCTTATCACTTTGCCCTCTTGAACACCCTTTGGATATTGTCTTTGAATATCTTCCTGGAGCTTGGCGCCTGCAGTTCTACTCAGGCAAGTGGCCACCATGCCCTTGTGCAATGTGAGGTCTGGAGCAGCGCTATTCACTATAACATCAGCCTGCCAAAATGATTACTTCTGTATTTATTTGTTTGTTCTCCTATCGTTTTGAACTAAGAATAAAACGAAAATATGTTTCAAATTATATAATATAAGTATATAGTCATTCATCAAATTTCAACCTACTATGTAAATGCATATTATTACATGACAGTATATTTTTAAGACGATTGCTTTATATCTTGGATTCATTGGTGAGCTAATAATACTGTATATGATTGTTTGAAATTACACAACTGCTAATCATGATTATTTAATTTCTCCTACTAAGCATGAAAATATTTAGTTTAGATGATTAAAATCTCACCATTTGTTCTTCAATATTTCCCATAACAATCTGAATACGTGTATCTCGATGACCTGCTCGTACGATGCACAGACATTTCTCCTTTACATCACTGATTAGACGATTTCCTTCTTCGCTTTGCAAAAATTCGATAACATCTGGTCTTGCAACCCATGCTACTCTTATTGAAATTTTATCTATCACCCTGCGAACTTCACTGATGCCCTGTGTCGTTCCATCTATCCGAACTTCACTATGGGACTCGCGTCTTATTTGCACCAGTTCGTCCTGAAAAGTATTCTCAATACTAACTCGGCAGCTTTCCTCGAAGAAATCAAGCTTGTGGCGATCGGACTGAATGATAATAGAATCTGGGGTAAATCGCTCCAGGAATTGTTTTATTTCATTTGCGACCTCTTCGTGTATGTCACTGGTGGAAGTCATCTTGATCTTATTATTACCGCATTTGATAATCAATTTTTCATTGAATTTTTTCCGCAAGCGTTCTAATTGTAATCTGCACGCACCAGAAGATAGAACGTTCTCGTGAATTTCTTTAAATATCCGGGATTCGAAGCATTCTTGCACACATTCGGCGCAAGAGTTAACTGTTTCTTCATCAGGTCCGACTATGCGCACAACGCTACCATCTATTATCCAACCTAGGTCTGGTCGGTCCGAAATTTTCTCTACCTGTTTCTTTATAAATTTATTTGCAGCATTCATTTTCAAGATGGCCAGTTCTTCCTCGTGTAAATATACAACTTTCTCCTTTTTCAACGACGAAAGACTTCGAATTGTGACCATTATCTTGTTGACATCTTCCTCAAAACCAACCACATGTATACTATCGCCATCAATTTTACTATCAACCGAGGCAAACTTCAATGTATTTTGAATTTGCAAATTCTTTGTGTCATCCTGTTGTAATATCAACGACCGTCTGATTATGTTTTGTTTATCCATATCGTCGGTAAGAGACATTAGCACGTCCAACATACCTTCTTCTTCGTAAGCGAAAACTACTTCTGTTTTTTTCCTGGGATCATCAGAAGTATAGGCAATTACAATGCTTTCCTTCAAATGATGATTTAGTATTTTTCTCACAATATCAAAGTGTTCTTGTTTTTCTGAGAAGGATTTATTGTATGTTTTCACTGTATTTGCAGCTTTGAACAATTTTGTCACTTCCGTTTTCCATTCCGCAGCCTCAGAGTCGGACAAACAGTTGCCTGCTTGAATACAGATTATTCTTCCATTTTCGAAGGTGAAAGCTTCGGTGTTGTATTTTTCTTTCAGTTCGATAGATAATGTTGCATTCGCTGTGACACTGTTGCCATCATAACTGATGGTTCTTCCTCTTCCTAAATAACCGCAGATGTAGGGCTCAAGACCGAGGACTTCGAGTTTGCAATCCATTTGAGTATGCTTGTTCTTCTCCTTGCTAGTCCAAATAAACCTCATTATTTCTGGTTTTCTTCTGAAGATTTCTGGTCGATCAGCAAATAGGTCACTGGACGAAATACTGCTGCAGCTTAAAAAGTCCGAATCCCCTTCAACAAATCCTGTCGCCATTTCACATATTTGTCTTCTATTGCAATCAAGACTTCCTTCAAATATAACAGATCCTCAAGTAATAGCAGCGAAAATCTTTTTAAAAAAGTAGGAACTCATGTAGCCAAAATATTACAATTCAGACCTACATATATATTTCCTTGGTGCTAATTTGTGAAAATTTATATTTTACAACCCTGCAATTTATTCATAAGCAAAAACAAAGATTTGTATGCTTCTATTTGTTATGTGATATAGTTTCCATGTGGAAAGGAAGAATAGAAACAATTATACAAAAAATATATTTAAAACATGAATAAGTATCAATCACACACGCAAAACATAAGATTAGTGACTCTTACTATCATTATTATCGCAATTTTATTATATTTATTATTATTATTATTATTATTATTATTATTATTATTATTATTATCAGTAGTGGTGGTGGTAGCGGTAGTAGTAGTGTTGCTGTTGTTGTGGCAGTAGTAGTAACATTGCTAACATCTCCATCACCATCATCATCTTCATCACCATCATGATTATCATCTCGGTGTTGCGAAAAGAAAGTTACATATATAATTCAAAATTATTCTAGCCCAGGATATACTTTGGAATGGCACCTTTTCTAATTCAACAAATATGGTGCTGATTCAATGGCGCCAATAATTAAATATTTTCTTTTGCCTTAGTAATTTCAAATGATGTTATTATTTGGTGAAAGGATAACATCAGGAACCTTCTTAGTGTCATTAAAAATAATTGTGCCTCTTATGGAGAAAATAATGGATTCTTAAAAGATAATAATAGGCAATTACGAGATAGTTCTTTTATTATGAGAGTACATTAAATCTTTCTCACAATTATTAATATCAACTTCTACAAGGAATCCAAGACTGTAAATTAAGTTCAATTCGTATTATCAAAATGACTCGCACAAGGGAGAAATAGACTAATAAATCACTAAGTAACTTACCAACTAACAAACCAAATAATAAACTATGAAATTAATACGGATATAATTTTAGGAAGCTGTGTAGATAATAGATATAGCATAGTGTGGCACTTGAGGGGCAAAAATGGCAATTGTGGAACAAAAGAAGTGAAATTATGGACGCCATTCTGAAAATGTGACCCTTAGGGGACAACTGGAATTCCATGTTAATATGTCAGTGAGTTTCACACTGATATAGCTCTTCAGGGACAAGGGGAATTTAATGTTAGTCTTATCAGCCTGACACTTTCCATTGTCCCTAGAAATTGTCTTTGGTCTCGAATATAAAAAGGCCGTCTGGGTAAAAATTTAAAATGTAACGTTATGTACAACATTAACGTTTCTTATGTTTGTGGGAGACATAACAATGGTCAACTATTGTTGATAATTATGCACTCGAAACTTATCAAACTGGCTTGTCTATACACAGATTATCTTTCAGATTAGGCAATCGTAGGTGTAAGTTACAAAACTTTGAAACCTTATCTGGCAGTGTAACCTCACTTTGCTATATATTACACTTAATTAAATTTGTAGCAGGGACTGCAGCAGTCACAGGGCACTCGAATCAATCAGATCGTCCTCCAATATGATAGACGTCATCCCAAGTACTTAATACAAATGTTTGTTTCATAAGTTTAAGCACACGAGTTTCAATTTAACCTGATATTGAAGCGTTGAAGATAATGTGTATTTTTAGCATTTCAAATCCAATGCCAGCATAATATTTAAGTGCTTCAGTAAATGTTTGCACTATGCGTGTTTGGTCCTCAACTATTATTCACATCTTTATGGTAGTCAGAAGGTATCTAACTTTAGCTAGACATTGCATTTTGATGGCATGGTTAGAAGAATAAATACGATTCGTATCTTTTCAACTCCATGCATCTCCGCGGCAGCTATTCGTTCTTAATGGTCGTAATTATCTAGTCTGATTCCAATGGTAAAGTATACAACCTGTTACCATGCTAATAAACTATTTTCCACTTTTACAATTAAAAACATATTCAATGGCGTCATTATTTTAATATTTAGGCCAGAAAAGAAAAGAGCTGGAGGTTTTTTTTTAAACAGCTTTGCAAACAAAATGACTCAACTGTGTTGCAGAATCTTTCCCAGATTTTACGTCAAAATGATAACATAATTATCTTGAAAAAAACCCAAAACAAAACACAATTTAATCGCTTTTATGATGGAAACAAAATTCGGGAATATTAAAGAGCTGATAAGACAGATGGTGTCTACCCTGGTTGTTTCCAAACTTAAAAGTAATTTCAAAACGTTCTTAAGGGATTGTGATGGAATATTCGCTGTTGTTTATATTAAGATGTTCTTTTATTGTTCTGTTATTCTTAGACTATTCAATATCAAATATTGCCTGATTTCTCTTTAAAATGGTTACCCCATGTACTAGATATACATGGTTTCGTTCAGATTTTGTTTTCATTTTTAGTTGGGGTCTGTAATGTGTCGAATTTTGAAGAAGTACTGAATCTTCAAGTTGAATATATTGTGCATTAAAATTTATCATAGTCAAGCCAGAGAAATATCTTTGAGAAAGGTCACTTTGATATTTCCCTTATTTCATCTGTGAAACATAAAAGGGCCTACTTTAAGGTTCAGTAGAATTGACCGTAACGCTATCATGAGAAAGTACAGTAGGATTACCAGCCATGGCCGCGGTAGAGAACTCCATGTCAAATAACTGATCTTCAAAGCAAAGCGGATTGCATCGTATTATAGGCTGTCAAAAACTGATGAAAGACATGATTATTTTGGGAAAAATTTAGGAACAGTTGCTTTCGATTGGTCAGTTAAAATTAAGGCGTACACTTTAGAAATAATGGGGAATTTAAGGTAGCTACTTGGCTCAGAATTCGTTAGTCAGAAATCTTGCTTGAGAGAAGTCAGGTTGACTCCGGGGGAAACCCTAAAGAAGAGTTTTCCCTCGTTATTAAAGTAAAAGGCCAGATAGCTGTCTTGAAAGGAAAAGACAGGCTATAGTGCTAGGACGCACGGTTTGTGTGGAAAAGAAACAGCATTAAGGTACGCAAGTTTAATTTCTATGTAATTTTCTATTCTGTTTGCTGGTTTTATGCAAATGTGTTTGATATGCTTATGATCCATGCATGTATCGTTTATTCAATTTCATAGGACTCTGTTGATATGTTAGAATGTTATGCAATTAATTCCTTAATTTAGCAGTTATTAGTTCATTGATAGAATTGACGGATATGATGTAATCCAAATATTTAGATGCGTAGTATTTCATAGGGATCTATGAATTAATTTCCTTTGTCTGTAGGATGATACTAGTTATCGTGAGTTAATGATAATTTCATATTATATACGATTTTGTAATGCTCAAATGATCTTGCAGGTTATTGGTTACTAATTTAGTGAATCTTATGCAATAGTAATCGAGCATTTATCTTATTGAGCGGAATTGACTTGCCAGCTGTAAGAAGACGTATAGTAATGTATGCTGATATATACGGGAATTGCTGCGTGGAACAGGGACGATGAACTGTTTAATTAAGGTCAGCCATGGTATATTGCAATGGTCATTTGTAACTATAGATAATGATTGTACCTTACCTCAAATACAGTATATTTGTAAGGACCGTTAATCGTTAAGGTCACATTATGCAGTGTGGATAGCTATTTACGTCTCTGAATAACGGAAGTAAGAGACTTTTATATATACGGATAGGTGGTGAACATATATAGCTTTAGTCGTAATCTTGTCATTTAAGGGAACAGCTTTCTATATTCCTCCCCGAGAAACCCGATGAGGACAGTCCAAGAGGGAAGTCCGCAAATAGAGAGTTCAGAATAGAAGGGTCAGAGGAAGAACCAAGCATATACGCTAGACGTAGAATACACAAAGACAAGAGAGAACGACGCCAGATGATGCAAGTCAGGCGTGGGCATTGTACTCTTTTCACCACTCGTTACTATGATGAACGAATCCATAAAATGAACACTGCTATTAAATTCCATTAATGCAAATCGGTTGGATTGTAATTGCCATTTTTAGCTTATGTATTAATTAATTAAATTTATTTTATTTTATTGTTTAAGGGGGCTCGTATTTGTTTATTTCTTCTCAAATAGTCTTGCTTAGTTCTCTGTCAATGTTCTATCTATCTATTCACACTGGGCAATAACATCGAGGGAGGTCATCCCCTTGATAACGATCGCCAAATCATTAACAGAGGGGCACACGCACGTCTCACCTTCACCAACACCCCTTTATAGGGTCCCAATAAAGCACGTCAAGTGTCTTTGGTGAGAACTTCTGTATTCGACATTTAAAAGATGATGCTTTGAACGCTCCAGTTTAGTCTGTTCTTCACGTGTGACAGTTTGATACATTACACTCATGTCTCCATAAATTTTATGTGAAGACGATAAGTAGTCTGGTTTTAAGCAAAGTTAACCTGGTGCGTCTCTCATTTATGTGATTCTTCAGTATGTTAGATTTTACACAGGGATACCTACCGGATACCTGATCAAATGTGTTAATACCCCCTATAATGTAACTAAACCTTTTGCAACTTTTTTGAGCGAAAACTGTTTTAATTACAATAAAATATGAATATTATTTTGATTTAAGGATAATGAATTTAATTTTCCTAAAAATGTTTTCTGACATCAAGTAAGATTGTGTATTTAATTTATAGAATGTGGAAATTACGTTTTAAAAAATCCTTTTGAGTCATTCCTCAAAAGTAACCATGTTTGTACCGTTTGCATATAATTTTTACTAAGGATATTCCTTGTTTACTTATAGGAAAGAACATGAATGTCCGTATTGCGTTAAAATTATCGACGGGAAAATAAACAAACGTTACAATGTATTTTATTGACCTTACATTGGCATTACCCAGCCTAACCACCTTCGTAAGGCAGATGCAGATATGGCAGCTGACCTATAAATATATGTGTTTTTAAAAGACGTCAATGGCATTACTTACCTCCCGGAGTGCAATTGGAACAGCAATCATGCATAGATAGTGCAGGTTTCTCTCAGTTTGTTTTCGGTCTATTTATTTTTGGCCAGCAAATGTGTACGCTTTAATAGTTTTTGCTTTACGAAAGAGATTAGACATAATGAATGGTGCCACAGTATTTGAGGTCATTCATTTTGATCATTCCATCATGAATCATAGATTTTCCGTGGTAAACAAGATTTTTTATGTAGACGGTAGTTATGACAGGTACACCATGTCAGGTTATTTTCACAGCTATACCTTTTCTGATGTGTTGTATTGTTACAAATGAACAATATTAAATAACGGTTGAATACAATTCAAGTTTAGGTTAAAGATTTTAAATAGTTGTACTAAATATTAAGGCGTTCATTTCCCTTTTTAAAGTCTGCATTTATCCATATTTAGCGACTTAGTTTAAGGGATCAGAACATTTCATTATATTTTCGTTTCAAGGTGACCCAATCACTCGTATTGTTTTCTCTTTTGGTAGTTACTACTGCTAATAAGACTTAAAAAGCTTGTGGTTCAAAGACCGCATTAAAGTTTAGTTTCCACAATTTTCTCTGGTCTAGCTTGACCTTTTTAACTGCAAGACCTTTGGGCAAATCAACTGCACTATCAAAAATATAAGCATGCTATCGCCCAGATTATTTCATAGAGCTGAAACTTGTGAACCTTAAGAAAAAATAAAATAACCTCATTTTTTACCAATCCCTTTTAGTTGCTATAATCTTTCGAACAACATAAGAAACATTTAATGTCTTAACATTACATTTTACCTTCTATCCATAGGACCTATTTTGTACACAAGACCAAAAACCAGTTTCTAGGGACATTGGGGAATGTGATGCTCACAAGACTAATTTTAGCATCGCCTTGTCCCCTGTGAATCACATTAATTTTAAACGTATGGACATATTAACATGGAATTCCCACTGTTCCCATATTGCCACAATTTTAAAATGGCGATTAATTCCCAAGTGCCACACGACACTAATAACAGACGTGTGGCACAAAAACACTGAAATTAAACAATAATCAAATGGTAAAATCATGTAAATAATTAAGAAGACCTAACATTTTCTTTCTTAATTCTGAACAATGTACCTGATAAATATTGATGTTAATAAATTAACAGACGATGGAGGATATTTTCTTTTCCTACATTAATACCAGATATAATTCATCGTATGGTATAAACGACGTCATGGTTTAACGAGTGGCTATCCAATATCGACGCAGGACAATAACATTTCTTTTTATTATAAACCAAATGTACTCCTGAATCGAAGCTTAGAAAATTAAACTCGATCTCCAGCCCCCCCCCCCCTTCAATTCCCCTTCCCCCATTCTCCGGAATTTCAGCCCTATTGATAGGATGATGACATAAATATCAGCAACGTAAAGCAGCAATGTCTGTAATTTTGTGCATTGTTTTTTTTTTAAAAAAAAAATACTACAGGCCATTAAATTAATCTAATATGGTAAATTATAACCCACAATCATGTACAGAAATTCTGGGTTTATCCAGAATCGATCAATAAACTGCTAAATAAACGAGACAATAGTTTGTATGCAGGGACCCCGAGGTCACGAAATGGTACAGAAATTTGACATAACCTCACAAATTTCTACTTCATCTCCATATAGCATGCTTTTTAGTAGTCACGTGGTAGCAATTTTAAAATCTATCAAAATATAAATGGGTGACAAACCGCAAAGAAAAGAAAACGTGTAGCCAGCCCACGTTAATTGTCAATTTCCGACAAGACACGTCTACCGGCTGCCAGAGAAACCGAACGGAACTTATCGCTGGAGGACACTGACGGAGTGGTTAGGACTCTCAACCGACAATGAAATAATCACGTTGCTGCTGGACAGGTAGGTTCATGTATATTTATTCACTTGTCATAGACTTCTTGATTTTTATATTTTGAAAGCCTGTTTTTTTTTTTTTGTTGTTGTTGTTGTTGTTGTTTTAACTGGCAGCGAATTTGTTTTAAATTACTTTGAAAGGTATAAGAAACCAACAACAACAAAACAAGAACAATCGGCTAATCGATATTACGCCTTGATTCTATATGTTTCCCCCATGTATTTTTGTGGGTAGGAGTATTGGTGGGGTAATGGAGAATTCATAGCGTATTTAGAACGGTCATTTTTACGTGAATTCCTATCATGAAACAGGCTCAATACATTGTGCTGAAGATACGAAGAAAAAAAAAAAATTGAAATGTTCTTATTATAGATAAACTCTCTATCTGACCTAAGGAAAGTCTGGAGAGGTAAGAAACTTTTCTAGCCCTTGGCTTATAAACAAACATGTAGCTATTTAATTTGCCCCAACAATAAATGATATATTCCTTCACTGCTAAAAAACTATAATGAATAAAGACTGTTTTCTGTCACCATTTTAATGAAAAAGTAAATATTAAATTTCATGACTCTTTGTCTAATTGTGTTGTTCAGGATACAAATGAAACTCTCCTACATTCATTTTGTTTTTAGATTTTTATTTCAAGCTGGAAAAAGACCTTTGAACATTGTCTGATGTCGGTAATTTTGGAACAAGTACTGCATTTGGCAACTTCATAATTTAAATTAGATAAGTGTTCAGTCTTGCTCCACGAAGAAATATCAGCAGAGTGTGTACATGTAATGAGAAAACTTCTTTTCAAAATATCAGAAGTACATCTCAAATTCAAGCTAGAGAGTGTACGCCAACATATCCGTTGAACCTAAACTTTGGTAATGCGTCCGACAGCCACACGGTTCAAATCTCGGAAGGGTGTTTATGTCTTGTTATTTTGCTAATGTTTAGAATGTGACAAACACTTGATATTAGTAATATATATTTTTAACGGCACTTTTGGCACATTATTTGCCATACGGATCCCGCGATACCGCTCAGACCATACTCGGTGTCTCCTCGAGTTACCTCCCATCTCCCCGCCATGGCGTAGCCAATAATGTTGTATAACGGTACCGATTGTACCACCCCAGGTGGGCGGAGCTTGAGGTGTAGGAACATTATATTCAGAAATAAACAACAAAACTAGCTGTGATTGGTGCATTATGTAACAGTTGTACTTTCTGTTAGGCTTAAAAGAACGTTCAGCCTCTTGGCAACATGTGAGATTATGTTAATTCATATCTAGATCACATTTTGTATTTTTATGATTTTTTTAAAATGTGGTACACATGACTGAAAATGTGTCTGGTGTGACTAGATAACTCTTACCCCTGTCTAGTTCCAGCAGAGTTATCTCTCTTAAATGCGATGGAGTACTTGGTTCTGTCCTTGTCAAATTGACAATCTAACATAGTTCTCCATGAGAGTGTGTGACATGCATGCTGAGGTAGGATAGAAAGTATATTTATTTCGCAAAACATTAGCATTGAGGTCTATGGAAAAACAATTGGTACCGTTATACCTTACAAGCAACAACAGCAACACAACTCGACCTTTATTACAACGCTAATCGTTTACCTGGAAGGACGCTCCTGTATCTAATAGAAAATATATATCTTCCACAAAGGCTCAATTGAATCTGCTTCATCTATCATAATATGTATGTATAGGTGCATGAAACACACTTAACTGTGATTGGATAAAATATGTATGTGAAATAATATTGGTATTTCAGCTTTACAATAGCTACGATATTTGTTACAGTACATACGCATAAGCGAATGTCATGCTCCTGTAATACCAGTAACACAGTTATTCGTGTCAACTGAATATCCCCCTCCCAAAAAAACAAAGGTGATATGTGCAAGGGTTTTAAGTTTAAAAGTGTAGTCATTGCTGTCAAAAATGAAAACATGTTTTATCCTGGTCAAGTTTCTTCCATACAGTGTGCAATTTGTAAGTAGCGTCGACATCATGAAATGGATGTGGGGTTTGATATCAGTATGTTTTGCACCCTGCTCATTAAAATGGCTATTTAGACTTATTTAGGTATGATCGGACCTCAAGTGCACCTTCTTCCAGGAAACCGACACTACTTGTACGGGAAAGATTATAAATGGGTCCTTAATGTACGGTATTTATCTCTCAAGCGGTATAGCTGACATATTTCCGTTCTCTAGAAAAAAAAAAAAAAAAAAAAAAAAAAAAATTGAAGTGTTGCATTACTTATTACTTTGTCACATAACAGTAAAGTCATCCTAGCGTTGCTGAAACTTCACGTATTGGGACACTAGTACTTTTTTTTCATTTTATTTTACTCATTAAATTTAGAGCCCATGCGATGTTCCACGTTAGACCTAAATCAGAATGGTTTGTTTTTTTATATGATATAGACTACGATGTAGAAAAAGTACCAGTCACGGTAGTTTGAAACTGTTTAGCAAGCAACTCAAGAATACACTCCGAAAGACAAACTCATAAGAATGGTGGAAATCGTCGTAATCGAAATTTAGCAAGCTAATAGAGGAATCAAAGTTTAGATGATCCCAAAAGTTCTAAGAATCTAACTTCATTTTAATCCAAGTTTTAATGGATCTGAACTTTGTGATTTTGAGTCTTCGTTTGAGTTTTGCTCACACTGTTTCAAGAATACGGGGCCAGAAATTGAAATATGCGCTACTTGCAATATTCTTTTAAGCAAGGTAGTATCCAAAAGTAATAGCAAGGTAGTATCCAAGAGTAATCTCTATTTCCACTTTAAAACACTACTTTTTTTTTGCTGATTAGTGCCATTATATTATTACGATAGAAATCCTGTAACTTCTTCTGATACTTTCCCCCAACCCATCATATTGAAACTACAAACAAAACAATTCATTGTAACTCTATATCTGAAACTATTAATATAAATCACGGTTTAGTCATGAGCTATTCCTGTCATATTGATTAATATACGAAATGTGTCCGACTGTCACCCAAAAATACCGTTTTGAGATAGAATTTATACCTTTATAAATTATTGTGACCTTATGTATTAAAATAAAATCTACAAGAATACTCAAGGTAAAGCTAGTGTTTCGTTCTTATTCTATCTTCTTGTGCTATCACCCTTATAAAAGTATAAACAATTTGCTGTGCACACAGATCGTAAGTACGATACGAAATTGCTTCATGATCGAAGAAACCCGACTTGTGAAATCAATAAGTATTCTCACGTTATCTAAGATAACACTTGACATGTACAGATAAGTTTTGGACAAGAAAGACAGAATAAATCTATTGACTCAACCCAATTTTGAATTGTTCAACACTTGGGTCTCATCTGTGTACGTTGCCAAGAAATATAGGAAAGATATTGTAAAAGTACATCCTACATTTCCAGGAACAAGGGGATGAACACGAATATTTTCAGTGACTAAGAGAATTCAGAAGCCTATCAAAGGTCCCATTATCAATCATATAAGCCAAAAATATTAAAGTTTCAAACGCAAAACAGTTTTTGATGTAATCAGTGACTGACATTACTTTTAAAGCAGAACTTGAAAATAGTTTCATGGTGACTTGTTAGAGTGACTCATCGTGGATTGGGTTTATTTATGGTCATTTTGAATAATTAACACCTTGTTTTTAAGTAACGCTATACCACAAAATTAATCAAAATAAATAATAACATTTTACATTTAGTGAACAATTTATAGATGGACAGACTAAATAATGCATTGAAAAGAGGAAACATTTGCATATCTTCTTTGATATATACTTGACACATGGTCTCCATGGCTACCATCAGGAGGACAGAACTTTTGTCGGCAATAAATCAAACCACTTCATACCTGTAGTTTACATCATACAAAGAAATTTGGAGTGGGGTCAGAAAATGGCCTTTATTCAATATAGTCCATTCTGGAATTCATTTACCTTATAGGCATTCCTAAAATATTGTGAGACCAGCTTCTCTTGACAGATGTCACCTACTAACAATGGCCAGGTTCAGAATGTTCATTCGGTTAATCCTTTGTCACATATTTACATGCATATGCGTATGTATCCTAAGTTTTCTTGGACCATGTGACTTCCTCACCAGCAGTATATAAAAACTGTTGTAAAACCTTCATGTACAGAGAGTGTTTCTGAAATTTCAGCAGCAGCAGTGTGTGTGTGTGTGTGTGTGTGTGTGTGTGTGTGTGATTTGGATTTTTAACGTAGCTTTTTTAAAGCAATTTTTCAGTCATGTCGCTACCATGTATGCGGTGTGGCACTTTAATAGTGATGTCTGGCACTGGGCGTCGTGCAGCAGACAGGTAGCATCATGTCCCACGCAGTCACATTATCCTGACACCAGATCGACCAGTTCGAACACTAACCTCTTAAAACTGCTAGTACCATTTTTTAAATATAAGTCTTTGGTATGAATCGGCCGGGCTTCAAACCCGCGACCTCCGGCATCCGAGGCGAACGCTCTAATCACTTAGGCCACTGGAGCGGTATACAGCAGCATAATCCAACGAATAATCATGGATGACAATACTGTAGTGTATGAGGTACATGTAAGATAATAAACTGCTCTCATCTCATGTTAGGTGAAGGTCGTATGGACAGTCAAGCACACCAAGAAACTTTTTCTTAACCATAACCATGGAAAAGGTAATAGTGGAGAATCATACAATCTACGTAATGCATCTGTCGAGGAAAGATTGAATGACATTCATACCAACAGTAGCTTTGGTGGTGATCTCATCCAGGGATAATGGCTTTAATGGGTATAACTATTTAAGTATTCATCAATATGCAAGGCTAATATGTAAATAATCCAAATTTATATTTTGTCAGAACCATTTTTCACTCTTCATGATTAGATAACAACATAATGAACATTTTTTCAAGTGATAAAATTGTTAATAATACTCACAAAAGAAAACTTTATTCAAAATAAATAATGTTTCCAATTGTACCAACAGCAATAATATAATGTTTTATGAAATTAGCTCAGATCAGAAGTGACTGGTACCCATTTCATCATATTGTTCATTTCTTGCAGTATATTTCATCAACCTCATTTCAATAAAAGCTAAAAAAAATCCTTCCCTGAAGTGAATTATCTGTATGCAGCAAAACCTTGAAAAGGTGGACTACACAGGTAAATAATTTAGTGAAATAAATAATTTTAACTTTTAGAAAAAAAGACTAACCTTCCCACCTCATAAAAAGAATACCTTATGCATGCGAACTTCGTTGTTTTCATGGGATAACATGAATTATATCAGCTTTACCAAAGTAAGAGACATAAATGGTTGTAAGCTGTGTTATCATAACTGAAGTGTGTTGAGGGTAAATTTTCTTGCTTCTCTGACCTGCCTAACTCAAGGTTGTGAATACTGCAAACCTAAATCATGCATTACATAATAAAATACGCAGTCAGCTGGATGTAACATTTTTTGCAGGACTACTCCAAGGGCAAATAAATACAATTATTGGAAAATATTGTATGAAAGCATTTGATAAATATTTATCAAAAAATGCACAGACCTCGAAGACAAGCTTTTTGTAATTGTTCTTTCCTCTGCTTCGTGCTTTCTCTCATACATACGGTAACTGAAACCTGCTTTAATAGTCCTTTGCATAAAACCACAATATAAGTGTATGTAAACCAGTCCTATTATATAAGTGTATGTAAACCAGTCCTATTATCATTATTTGTGTGTTTATACAGCATATTTGATATGCACCATTTGTAAATTATAAGACCACAGTAATGAAAAATTCTATGCTATCTTCATGTCACGCAACTAATTAAGACTAAACTTCATATGTTAGTAAGCATAAGAAGAAAAGCAATTTACAGCCATAAAGTAGCAATGTATCATTTCATCTGACTGAGCTTGGATTATATTATGGTGTGTTCGACTGAGATTAAATCCATGGTGACCTATCTCAAGGACTGACTCTAATATATAGCATGCTGTGTACAAAACATGATTATCCATGATTCTCTAGATAAGTTTTGAAATACCATTTTCATTTCATCTCACACTACTGCTATTAATAATAATAGTAATAAAAGAACACTTATAAAATGATAAGCTTTGAGGAGAGAGATATATAAAAATCTCATTATTTTAAGGTAATATGGATGCTATTTAAACGGCAGTGTCAGGGCAAAGAAGTTGTCAGATTTACATATATAAGTACAATATCTTGATACTATTTCATCTCAGATTTCTATGTACATGAATCAGACTCTTGCACTGACAAAATTCTTGGTACATGGTCAATAATATTTATTTTTATTTCGTTTCCAAAATTGCCAAGATACAAGGTCAGATTATGTAATCCCATTACATTCCACAACTTTTAAAATAGAATATGTGGGATATGTTGAAATTCCATGTGTGCTACAAACACCAGTAATTCCTACCTGATTGCAAGGGACCAGTTGAGTCTTCACATGACAAACTCCAAGAAGATCCCAAAAGTCCAGAATGACTAGAAAGGTTGTAAGAGTGGTCAAAGCATTCAATAGCACTGTCATCTGAGGATTAACAACTTTTGCACAAATTTAAGGTACATGCCATTCATTTCAACACATTTCCTGTGAATGTATGTCATGCACACACTGTACCAATGATCTCATCAACTGTGCTGCTATGGAGGTGTTTATTTTGTTCCACCTTTGTCTGTAATGCTTTCAAATTGTGTGATGATTATGCACTTATTGCTAGTCACCTTGAATTATACATAACAAGCTTACTATACTGCTTTATTACAAAGATGTACATGAATATACAAGTCTACTTTAATTTGAATTTCTAAGACAGTTAGCAGATAGCTATATTGTAATTTACTAGGTACATGTATTCTTAGCACACTGGCAATATAAATTTTAAACTTTAAGGTAAATACTTTGTATTTTCTATTACATACTGCAATATTAGAATAAACATAACCTCATTTTAGGTATGTCTTATTTCGTGTTACAGGAATACTGTTGACATAGAAGTGGTCCACAACCTGATATTGCTTTATTGTGCCAAATGTTTTACATACACACCAACTGCATATAGGATTCGCAATATCTTGGTTGCCATTGACAACAGCAGATATGTCAAGAGACCTTTCCCTTACAACAATTAATGAGATATTGTGTGATTAATACTTTATATTTCAAAATTTTAATGTATATTTTTGCTTGGAATATCATGGTACAAATAAATCTAATTTCCTTACAATATAATCCATTTTGTTAATGTTGTGAAATTGTATGTTTGTACAATTTCATTTACATATCCAAAGATTGGAAGGAAGACATCCTTCCACAGAAATAAAACAAATTGGTGAAACTTTCCTATGCTCAGAGGTATTGCTTATACAAAAAGATCATTAGAGTTATCTATTCGTAAAGAGCAATACTTTACTTTTCAACGATCTAGAAAAGTACTTCATTATCCAATTTAAAGTCATCTAGTATGCTTTGTATTTCCACTGCTATTTTTTTGGTATGATACTTATCCACTACAAGAAGCTGTAGCTCATTTGGTACAGTATCGAATTTTGTAATCCAAAAGTCCAAGCCATTTTCATCTGCATGATGTTATGGATTTAATGCTATCGTACATGATAGGAAATACATCACAGCCAATATATTTGGTGGAGGAAGAAGCCAGGAATACTCACTGACCCATGCGAAACTACTGAGAAGCTCTCTCACATATCCACATTGAATGAACCTGAGACTCAAGCCACATGTACCGAGGTGAAGTTAAAAATGTTTACCTTCATTCAATACCCATAATTTGGAGACATTTCTATAGCAATATATGCATATTATTTTGATAGGTATCAAGCAACATTAAAAAAAATGTGGATATTATGTTATATATCCAGCTAAGAAGTAAAGGGTCCATACATATATTCCAGCAGGAAAAAGATCATCCTCAAGAGGCTAGGAGACAATTCGGGAACAAAGCAAAGGAAGGAAATAGACTCACAGGATCCAAGAATATCCATCTGGTACCAGTCAGACCCAAATAATGCGCAGCTGAGATGGTTTCAAGGAGAAAGCAAATTCCATGAGTCTGGCACTGTTGTTAAACTATTTGAGTGGTTAAATTTTACAAATGCGAAGAAACTGAACAATTTTAATTTGATTTTGTAGGGGTTCTCAGGGTGCTTTGATTCCAGTGTACATGGCTTTACAATCTCAAATTAAACTTATTTCATTGTCTTTCATAATTGAATCCCAAATTCAGTATTTTACTCATGAAACATAAAATCTTTCTAATGGTCCTCCATCTGGAAAACCAAACAATCCAGATATTGAGTGAATAACATTTGCGAATATATGCTATTCATGCAAGAAAATGAAGACGTCTCTAATCTGTCCAATATACTCACATCTGTCAAATATGCTCACATCTGTCCAATATACTCACATCTGTCAAATATGCTCACATCTGTCCAATATACTCTTATGAACAAAAGGAAGGTTTTCTTACAACAATATATTTTCTGTGTAAAATAGGAACTTTGTATTTATGTCTAATCTACAGACTGTAGCAAAGCTTATATTTTCTTCTGCTGCAAATAAGGAGCATTAAACCACTTCTTTTTCAAAGGTTCATAGTAAAAATTATTCTAATATGCCGCTTGTAGTATGCACAAAATCATAAGATAATGTATGCCTTTCTTAAATTTATTCAGTTTTATGAGTACTAGTAATAAAAACACATTGTGGATGCCAATTTCAAAATATCATTCAAAGTGAAATTTTATGTCACATTATGGGATAGGTTTGAAATTTGATATTTTTCTTCATCAGAAATGGTTTCTAATGAATGTAGAACATTCTTTTTTGGGCTGTTAGTGACCAAGGAAAGTCATTTTCAAATATAGAGTAGCCACCCATATATGCAGTTTAGAATATTCTACCATTTTCATGTGATCCAAGCACCCAGTATATATTATTTAAAAACTGCCTTCCCTGGGTAACATGTATGTTTAAATGGAACTGCTCTTTGCAGAGAAACTTGACTGTTTCAAATGTTCATCCTAAAAATGATGAACAGAAGTACATGCTGATCTAATATATTACAAGAATATATTACTGGAAAACAAGTCAAATTTACATATCTTGGACAGTAGGTATGTTCAAATTATATGGATTTTTGCCTTTTCCATTTGGAAACATGCAGATTGGAAAATCAAATATATTACTGCGACAGAAAAAATAAAATAGATATATGGTACCAGACTGTATATTTTATGTCAATAACACATTTGTACACAAATTAAAATATACTATGCCAGTCTGTCTAGAAGGAATTTCCTGTACTGTCAATAGGAATCAGATTACATGTCGCTGATCTGCCCAACACAACTTGGAATAACTCTTCTCTCCCCTGCACCTAGTCAGCCATAGGATGAACTGTTGATATGTTTGGAGTCAGTTCACTTTTGTTCAGTCTGCTTCATGGTCAAGAACCAACACATCATTCCTATACAGTCTGGCAAGTGCTAATACTGCCTCATCAAACACTAGTACACTGAAGCCAGAAAAAAAGATTCAGTTCTTGTAAACCTTATGGTATGAAGCAACAAAACTTCATCTTTCATTTTATATCTTTCATTCAACCAATATATATTAATCAATATAAAGCTGAGAAATGTTGACAATCAGTTGTTTCATAATCCCAGTCGTACTAAGGCAACAACATAAGAAATAGACTGCATTCAAGCTGAAGTACCATATATAGACTGGTACTCACTTATAAGTAAAGTCTAACTGTAAACTGCACAGACCCAGATCTGCCACTGCATAATGTCCCAGCAGATCTGGGTATGTGCAGGTTGTTTGGAGTAATAGGTAGAACAAACAACACAAGCCTGATCTGCAGGTGCATTATGCTATGGCAGATCAGGATCTTTTTTGTTTGCGGTTTGACTCAACTTATAAGCAAGCATATATAAACATAATTTGGGGGGTGGGGTAGAAAGACAGTGCAGCATGATGGTAAATAGTTGCTTTTCATTCATTCATTATCACATGTTAGCAGTATCAGTAATTAAAACGATTTTTTTAAAATGACTCAAGTATACAAAAGACAGCAAAGAAAAAGCTGATTGAGACCAAACCCTGAAATAACAATGGAAATGGATAGGTGCATTTGTAGTTATTGGGAATACTACATGGATTTGTGTTGTATGATGGATACATTAATAGCGTACACAGCAGAACTATTCTACCTTTTTGGGGCTTGAGTAAGAATATATCTTGGTGCATATGATGATAGCACATACTCATCTGACAAAAAAATGTAAAGTAAATAGGTTGATATTAAAAGTTGAGATATATTTAAGTGTGGATGATTTTAGCAGGTAATGTTGAAGAGCAGTTCTTACTGAAAGTGTGGAAATGCTGTATTCCCTTGACTCCAAGCTGCATTTCCTTTCCCTTTCAATGGGTGTTTGTCAGCGCCTAGTGTAGACAAACCAGTCTGAAATGTCTGCTGATGGTTAGGGGTGAGATCCACCATCTTGGCTCTGCTGGTTTATTGGTGTCAAATATGACTGCTTCTCTTGGACCACTGCCTTCTCTACACTTACACTCAATAAGATTCCCTGCATAAAAAAGAAAAATAATATTACTAACGGCATATCTTTATACAAATAATAAATGTCAACAAGTTTTGTCAGATGCTGCTGCTACGAAATAGAATGGATTAAATATTTGTATGGAACTTTAGCTGTATAATAGTTGATCATAGAAGCCAAAGAAATACATCTAATTTGGGTGAACTCTATACATGTTTACATTTAAGACATAGTCTTTTTGAGAACATGGTGTTCTCTGTATTTTAGTGCGAAGAGTCCAATTAAGAGTCAAGTTGCTATAAAAACAGCTTTTTTGAAATAAAAAAGTGTCTATTCTGACTTTCAAACAATTCCAAGAAAATAGATATTTAACTTTGGAGTCAAACAGAAATCATATTTCAAATTTTTTCTGATCAGCTGTTTTGATTCTCATACTAGATAAATTTTCAAATTCACCTTGAACTGGAAGTCTTGTGTTTGTGAAACACTAATTCCATTACTTACCCGGTTTAATATCAATCTCATCCATTTGTATATGCTCTAATGTTAGGTGCAAATATGCATTCTTGTTTCTTTCATTTTCATTATTAATAAAAAAATGGTATAGGGTGAGATCTGAATAATTTACAATTAGTGACCCTGAGGCTTTATCACATGTGCTTTGTGTGTAAAGTGGGTAGTTTAGGTATGGTGGTGGTACAAATAGAGTAATAGGCTTATTGCAGTTCAATATCTGAATTTATCTCTCTATGCCCTGTTATTTTAAATATGGCTAAAATACAGGGATGCCAATATTCTCCATGTTAGGAGCAGGGGCCAATGGGTGGGAGGGTAGGGGTGTTGATAAGGACGTACACTGAAGCTAATATTTCTTGCACACATGAACGATACAGAGAATGACTCCAGGAAGTGGGAACCAGTATCATTTGCACATCTGATTTTTCTTATCATGAACAGTAAGTTTCTATATGAATAATTGGCAGGAGATTCCATACATGTATCTCTAGTTTGCAGGTTATGAGCAATAGTTTAATTCCCATTGACAAGGGTGGGAGTTAAACCCATAAGCAAATTTCAACCACATATCTGACTAAATGCTGATTATTATCCAGTAAATCATTGATCCAGTATAAGAAAGTTCTCATCACTTTCCTTTGTCTTTTTATGCTATTTCAATACTTTAGTGTGCCAGTGAAATTAAATATTCATACCTGCATTCAAGCTTTCCTTGTGTAATCAATGGTCAGGGCTTAATCTGCTGTTTCCATGACCAGTACTTCCTCTTCCAACACCTCTGCTATCACCTCTTCCAGATCTTCCCTGTCTATTATCCCATTTTGCCTGACTCCACAAACAAACTTGATGAACATGAATTCTTACTTCTATCTGAAAGCTATAGTATGGTATAAGTGTAATGATTTACGTTGTAGTTTTGGATGTTGGGTGGGGACAGCTATTTTGGGATATTAGCTGGTAGAGCAAACAAATAAATGTCTAGGCTACATAGTTAATGGTTTCCTTTTGCTACACCAAATTCAAATTCAAAAAAGCCCTCTCTAACCTTTGCTGCCTCTGTGTGTGTGTGTGTGTGTATATATATATATATATATATATATATATATATATATATATATATATATATATAACAGCCTCACAGAATTCGCAGGAGACATCCTGATACAAAATTTCTCTAATTGGCTGATTGTTTCAGATACACAAATCTGTATTTCTTATGATAAACTAAATCATTGAAATCTGACTAATGAGTTGTCCAGAAGTTGATTTGAAAACATATAAATGATTGCTACATATCAGATCAGACTCACACTAACTTTCAACCTCTCCCTCAAAATATAAAATGTTAAATAAATGTACTTTTAGGTGTAAGGATTGGCAGAGATTGGCAGAGTTCAAGTATAAAATATCTATTTCCTTTAAAACTATATACAAGTTACTACTGCTAATTAGAGCCACTTAATCTACTATCTTGTCTCTAATATCATCAACATTTTCAAATCTAAAACTAATTGTAAGTCCTGTAAATAATCATTTAATTAATTTACATAAACACAAATGTCTGTTGTTCTCACTTACTACATAGACCATAGAGCTAGACCTGTTAAGCCAAATGATTAATGTCCGTAAGGCCATGGGTTGAGTGTGCTGTAAAGATTCTGCTTGTATTTTGTTAGACTGCAGACGCAGAACATTTCTTGAAATCTGGTTTCTATTCAACATGACTAGAAAATCTGAAACAATTATATCATATCAACTGTCCCTACTACATTTCCTCCTCAGTTCTAAAATTTGGTCCGAAAATTTAGTTAAGAAATTTTATTACAAAATAAGTCATGTCATACATACAATAACAACTACAAACCTAAAATTCCTACTGTAAAGTTATATAGTAATGATGCAAAAAGTAGTACTATAAATGTGAGCAGAAAGGTTTCTAAATATAGAATAAATTTTGTTTCATAATTTAAAATGAATAAACTGATAAAAGATACAACTTTCAGTGTTATGAAGATAATCAAAACCTGAATCAGTTAATGTTCAAGTGTTACAAGAATCCAAAATTTTAAATCCGGAAATGCACGTGAATCTGCTGGAGTTCACTTTTAATTGCAGTAATTGTATACTATACCTATGTAACAAAATTAAGTTTCATTCAAAGTTTGAATCTTTCAATGAACTAATATAAATGTTACTTAAAGCAAATGCCACTTTCATTTGCAAGAAAGCTTCATTTGTTTTAAGGTGTTCATGTGACACACATGGAAATAGTTTCTTTAGGCAGATTAGGGCTTTAGAAGAGACTGAATTAAAATAGTCAAGATTCCACAGTTATACAAATCTACCAGTGTCATATTATGGGGTTTGTAGAAAAACAAGGTTATAGGAAAGTCAGAAGATAGTCTGCAGAGAAAAATTCCAAAATTATATTACATTGGTACAGTTAAGTTTAAACTGTTTATTTGAAGTCCTGAGCCAGGCCTTATTTTCCATATGAATCTCACCATTTTATGACCGTTTGTTAGAGTTTCGCATTTTCTTTTTAGAGTTCTGTTGATATGAAAATCTTGAACCAAAACGTCGGGTAAATTTTCTGCTGGTTCCCAAGTTGTTTTCGAATAGTTCTGCCACATCACTTTGTAGACTTTTTTCCCACGATGTCTTGCACATGGAAATAGTTGTGCTACTATTCCCCAGTCTTGTGTTAACTCTCGGGATGGGTCCCTCGATAGTTCTGGCTGGTCTGATCCAGGGGATGGGACGTTCGTAGATCCCATTGAATCCTCTTCCCGGAAGGGCTCTCTCTCTTTCTCTCTCTGGTGCAATCAATGGGTCACCATGACCTCTTTCTGGCTGTTCAGTCAAAGAGTGCTGCTCTCGAAGCGTCGGATCATTATATACCTTCAAGCGATTGGCATGAATTAAAGCTCTCTGCAGCTTGTGAGTACTGCAATCACGCAAAACATGTGTGGTTAGCTCCAATATCACTGATATAAAATGATCCAGTCCATTTTTGTTGTGGAATTTTGAAGATTTCCCAACAGATACTTTTGGATTATGTAACCATGCACGTTGACTCAAGTAGAAGATTGGTTCAGCTGCTTTATGATCGAAATATTCCTTGTATTGTTTCTGTTTTCTTCCAATGTTATCTTGTGCTGCTTTGTTCAAAACATGAAGTTTGTTTTTCAACTTCTGAAAATATTCAAGTGCTGACCCTGATATTTGTCCTTTTTCAATTGAATCCAATGTAACATATAAAGGAAGACACATTTCATATCCAAAAACAAGTTCATATGGAGAAAAACCAGTAGAATTTGTACTCTTTGTTTACCGATAAGCCATGAAAATGCCTGGCAACACGGCAGTCCAGTTTTGCAGTTGTTCATCAATGTAAGTTCATATAGATTGTACAAAATGTTCTATGGAAGCATTTGCAAGTGCTATTGGTTTCAGGGTGGTATGGCGATGTATAATAACATTTCATTTCCATCTCTTTGCACAACTCTGAGATAATCTTTGACAAAAGATTCTGACCTCAATCTGAGACAAGTGATTTTGCGCACCATAACGACATATAATGTCTCTGTACAGCATGTCTGCAATTTCAGTAGCTTCCTGGGACCTTAAATGGAATGATTCAACAAAGCCACTGAAGCTGTCCACACAAAGTAGAATATGCTGAAACATTTCTGGAGTTTTAGTGCGATGTCCACGAATGTCCATGTGCTAGTGTTCAAAATTGATACTGATGGCATAGGGTGAAGGGGTGCTTTGGCAGAATGGGAAGGCTGTTTCGCTTGCTGACAGGATACACGGCTTTGAACATTGTCCCGTATCTGAGAGTACATTTTTGGCCAGTATTATTTTGATGATACTGATCAAAACCTTGATATGCTCCACCTGTGATAGAATCATGGCAGGCTTCAAGTATATCCAAATGAAGTGATGTTGGTATTGCAAGCTACTTTTTAATTCGCATATCTCTTGGAATTTTTCTGGCTCTTTGGTCCCACAGGTGATAAATCAACCCATCTAATATGATATGCTGCTGGCTATCTGCAACAGTTTTAATTGCTTGTTGTTTGTATTCTGGTAGCTGCCCTGATTCCAAGTATGGTTTGATATGGGCCAAATCAGGACGCAGTGATTGTTGCTTCTTGTCCTCTTGTAGTCTGTTAGAAAGAAGATTTATCACTTGCTGAGAGTCATTAGCTTGATCCTGATGCAGTAAACAGCTGTGTGGATATCAGTCTCCATGTTTGGAATGTGTACTGTATATTCCAATGTAGTCATGACAGGTTTCAATTCTTCTGTTTCCTTACCGAAAACAGCACCTATATCCCAGTCAGTGTCATCATCCTCAGGTTGTTGGTCATATGGGATTCTAGATAATACCAGTCAGTGTCATCATCCTCAGGTTGTTGGTCACATGGGATTCTAGATAATACATCTGCATTATGGTGACTCCTGCCAGCTTTATGAATTACGTCATGTTGACATCCTTGCAGCAAGCTCCATCTCCTAAGGCGACCTGCATTTTGTTTTATATTTTGTAGCCATTAAATTTGCAACATGGTCCGTTATCAAAGTAAATTTTTGATACTCAAGAAAGTGTCTATAATATCGTATTACTTCCGCTAATGCTAAGCATTAATGCTCTGTTATTGCCCATTTGCGTTTCACATCGCGTATTGATCTCCCTGCATAAATTATTGGGTGTTCTATTCCCAGATGATCTTTCTGTGCAAGTATATAGCTAATCACATTTCCGGAGGCATAGGTAGATAGTATGAACAGTTTGCTCATCTTTCGATTTGTCAGAACAGGTGCTGTTGTCATTGCAGTAATCAGTTTTTTAAGTGCCCTTTCACAATCAGTTGTCCATGTAAATTTTACATCCTTTTATAAGAGCTTGTTTAGAGGAGCACTGATGTCGTTGCAGCAGCTAATAAACTGACTGAATAGTTGCATAGTCCTAGGAAGCTACTCACATCGTGGTCATTCTTTGTTGTAGGTAAGTTTGTCACAGCTTTAAGTTTGTCTTTGTCAAGTTTAATTCCATCTTTGGATGTAACAAGTCCCAAATATTTCACTTTTCTTGTGGCAAATTTACATTTTGATGGTTTTAATATTAAATCTGCATACCTGAGTCGGTTGAAAATTTCTTGTAGGTGTGTTAGAAAAAACTCGGACTAAAGACAAGGTTAGTATCTATGTAACACATAGCATTTTTCCATGAAAGCCCCCGTAACACCTCTCTTAGAACCATTTGGAAACTCATGAGTGATGATACCAAGTCAAACAGAAGTTTTTTAAATTGATATCATCCATTATGTGTTATGAAAGCTGACTTGTGTTTTGTGTCTGGATCAAGAGGAATCTGCCAAAATCAACAACATCAACATCATCAACATCAATCCTTTAACCTAAGAGGTCGTTGGGGCACCACAGTTCTCTACCTCCCTTTGGAAATCTCCAAATCCCATGCCTGTCCACTCCATATTGTTGTCTTCCCACCTCTTTTTCTGTACGCCTCTTCTTCTGCAACCTCGCACTGTGCCTTGCAAGATTGTTTTTACTAGTCCAGATGATCTTGACACATGACCGTACCACTTCAGTTTGTGCTTTTTTACAGTGGTCAAGAGGTCTTCATAGGATCCAATGGCTTGTTGAATCCTGTTGTGGACGTCTTCGTTAGTTACATGGTCAATGTATGAGATGCCCAAGATCTTGCGGTAGCATCTCATTTCGAAGGTTTGAATCCTTCTTTGTAGATCTGATGTGAGCGTCCATGTTTCACAAGCATACAGAAAGATGGATATGACATTTCAGCGCATCAGTTTTATTTTGGAACCAAAAGCAAATTGGTACCTTTCCACAGTGGTCTCAGCGTTGTTATTGCTGCTGTTGTCTGGGCAATCCTGCAAAGTAGTTATGGTTTGGAGCCCTCATCTGTGATAATTGATCCCAAGTACTTGAAGCTTGTGACTCTTTCCAGTTTCTGTCCACTGACCTTTATTTCTGCACTAATGCCATTAGTGTTCTTTGTCATCGGTTTGGTTTTTTTCGGCGCTAATCTCCATACCGTATCCTGTGGAGGTTGTGTCGTGGCGCTCAACCAAGTCAGCCAGTTCTTTTTCATCACCTGCTAAAGCATCAATATCATCTGCGAATCGAAGGCTGGGGACTGTTCTTTCTCCGATGCTGACAGTGCCTTTGTGGTCATGCAAGGCATCCTCCATGATCCTTTCCAGGAAAATGTTGAAGGGTGTAGGTGACAGTATACATCCCTGTCTGACTCCAACTGTTGTTCGAAACCAATCTCTTCTGCTACCATTGATGAGAACAGCACTGGTGGCTTTGTCATAGAGGTGCTCAACAACCTGCACCAGGTTTGGGCTGATGTTGTACTTCCTCATAGTTGCCCATAAAGCTGCATGTCATACCCTATCAAAGACCTTGTTGAAATCTATAAAGACATGGTATAGATTCTGCTGATGCTGAAGGTATTTCTCGCAAAGGAGTCTGAGATTGAAGATTTGTTCTGTGGTGCTCCTTCCTACACGGAAGCCTGCCTGCTCTTCAGCAATAATTTTTTTTTTTTGCTTGAGGCTTTAGTCTGTTGAGAATTATCTTCAGCATGACTTTGCTCGGGTGACTGATCAAACTGATGGTTCTGTAGTTTTGGCATCGCTGCAGGTTTTCTTTCTTGGGGAGCACGATGACCAAGGATTGAGTCCATGTGGTGGGCCATTCTCCTGTCTGCCATATCTTGTTGAAGACTGTTGTTAGGACTGTGACTATCTCTTCTCCCCCTGCTTGAATGAGCTCTGCTGGTATATTGTCAATGCCGGCTGACTTTCCTTTCTTTAGTGACCTAACTGCAATTTCTACTTCTTCATGAAGAATGGGGTTGTCATCAATTTCTTCTGCGTGGGGGCAATTTAGTACTGCCAAAATACTGAAGCCAAATCCAAAACACTCAGTTCACATCTGATGCACCAATTGTTCCTATAATGTCGCTTCAAAGTAGTAAAGGAAAGATTTCTGGTTTTGTTACTTTGTTGACTCGTCGATAGTCCACTGCAAATCGGAACTCTCCAGATTTCTTTTTGACAAGAACAACTGGACTATGCCATGGGGAATTTGATGGTTCAATAATATCTTGCGTTAGGATTTCCTCTACTTGGCATTCAACCTCTGCTGTCTGAATAGGGTTAGTCTAGTAGACTCTTTGACGAACTGGTTGGGCATCTTCTATTTCAATTCTGTGCTTGTACACATCTGTGCATCCCAGTTCAGAAATGTCTTTTGCAAACACGTCACGACTTTTACCAAGAAAAGTCAGAAATTTGTTTTTATCTTCCTGTCTTAGTTCAGTTTCAGCTAGAGTAAATCCAAGTTCTTTAGCAATTTTAATGTAATGGCCATCTTTGCTATCAATAGCACATATATTAACAGTTTTATGTCCCATTGTTTGATCACTTTCTATGCTAGAAATGTCTGCATCAAAAATCGGATACACAGCAGCTATTGTTTTATCCAAGTTGTATCTGTATGTCCTTATTTGTTGGATTCATAAGTCTAACTACATCTTTCCGTGCTTAAATCTTGTCAATTGTTCTAGCTCCAATAACAGTTGTTACGGAGGGAATGTGAGCTAGTGGTTGCAATAGTACAACTACAGTCATGTTTATGACATCGTTTAATAGTCACAGTTATAATGCATTCTGATTGTGCAGGAACAATTACTCTTGCTACTGTCTGTGCATTTGCTACAGTTTTGTCTGTGGGCAGTTTTAACTCTGAGGCTGTGATTCCATCATAGAGAGGTAAAGTTATGTTGCATAAATCAATTTTTGCATGTTTTTTCCACACGAAAATCCATCCCTAGAATCAAGCTGCAATGCAGATTATCAAACTCATGAAAAGTACGAATCATTGTTAGGCGATTTATCCAAGCTGAAGGGTAGCAGTTCCAGTGGTTTCTGGCGATCACCATTAACTCAAATGATGAATGGAATTGTAGGTGGATTTAACTGCTCCTGGCGCTTGACTTGCTCACATTGGTTGAGTGAAATTATTGACACGGCAGCTCATGTATCCACAAAGGTATCACCTCTTTTATTGTTGATTTTAACCGTAATAATGTTATTTGCATATTTGAAATTGTAGCCGTGTTATTACTTGCTGTTTCTTCATATGCTGCTCTTTCTTAAGAACGGATGGATATTTTCTGGCGTCACTGTCCTGTACGTGGTGATGACCTACAAACTAGTGCAAAATGGTTTGGTTTTCCACACTTTGAGCATTTCTTCCTATAAGCTGAGCATTTTGATTTCTGGTACGGTGTAGATCCTCCACAATAGCTGCAGTGTGTTGCTCGATTTGGTTGATCTATATGGTGGCTTGGTGATTTGCGACTTTGAGGGTGGTAAGTTGCACTGCGGTTGGGAAACCTTGTTGCATCCTGGGTTGGAATCATTTGCACACTTAAAGCATTAAGTTTTTCTTCAAGTCTACCTATTGCTGCCACTATTGACTTTTTTGGCTCGGTGGTATCAGTTGTTGTGGTTTAAGGTAGCTTTGGACTTTGGATCAAGTTTTCTAAAGTTTCGGGATTCTGCTGTAGCACAAACTGGCGTATGGTAGGGCGGAGTCCAATGATGATAACTGACTGGACCTGTGCATCTGGTAAACCCATATCAGATGCCTACATAGTAACTGAAGCTATGTTGTTGTTGTTGTTGTTATAGGGTTTAACGCCATTTTTCAGCACAAGATAGGCTATACATGGCGGCCAGTATTAATGGTGGAGGAAGAACCCTGGAAAACCCCGGGAGGAACCACCGACCCACGAGAAGCTACTGGCAGGCTTTCTCACGTACCCACGTTAGCCGAGCCTGGACTCGAACTCACGCAGACAGAGGTGAGATGGCAGTGATCCGTAACGATCAGCGCTTTAGACCACTCGGCCACTCGGGGCCCCTAACTGAAGCTATGTAATCTTCGCCATTCGATGACCCTTGTGCAGTTTGGAAGAGGGGTGTTGTTAGTTGCCATTCTGTTCTCTCGTCAGGTCCATTGCGTGGCATGAATACTGTTTGAAATAGTCATAATTATTTTTAGTGTCTTCAGGTAGAGCTACATACCAGCGTAAGACATTGTCTGTCAGAAGCAGAGACGTTGTTGCTTACCTTTAGTGTCGTTGAAACCTTTGGTTTGCACTATAAGTTGAAAGCGTGTAAGCCACCGCTTAGCGTCTTCTTTACCATTACCTGCAAAACTTGGAATGAGGATGAAGTCAACTCCATTATTATGTGCCATGTTGGTATTCTTTCTGCCTCACAGTTCAAAGCTTCAAGAGTTGAATATCCTTGTAGACGTTATCCAATGTATGTGAAATTCTGGCCCTTAAATGTCTTCTTGCATAGGTCCAAATGATAAGTCTTAAATTAGGGAGTAGTTACATGTAACAGGTGACTTTCATCTGTAGTTATGAATCCATGAATTAGTCTGTAAAATCCAAATAAAATCTAATCATACTGCAACTCATTCCAGATTTCATAGTGAATCTAGAAGACCTGGACCGTTGATTCTCAAACTGTTGTAGCGTTGGATGTTGGGTGGGGACAGCTACATTGGAGAATTAGTTGGTAGAGCAAACAAGCACACGTTTAGGCTACATATTTAATGGTTTATTTTTGCTACACCAAATTCATAAACCTCCCTATAACTGCTGCTCGAAGGGTTTAAGTCGCCTACGCATACTCAGTGCTTTTGCGACTGGTTAATGCCCGAGGGTCGGGCTTTTCAATTGGTCGGGGCTGTGAGGATGATGCCATCACAGCCCCGCGTTTATGTGCGATGCCGAACTTTTTATTTATGTCTGGCAGCGACAAAGGAGGGAAGGGGCCTGGAAAAGGGGCGCCAAACAACACGGGAAGAGACTGGCGGCGTGCTGTGTACAATATCTCACGAATGAGTTGTCCAGAAGTTGATTTGAAAACATATAAATGATTGCTACATATCAGATCAGACTCACACTAACTTTCAACCTCTCCCTCAAAATATAAAATGCTAAATAAATGTACTCTTAGGTGTAAGGACTGGCAGAGTTTGTCAGAGTTCAAGTATAAAATATCTATTTCCTTTAAAACTATATATAAGTTACTATTTGCTAATTAGAGCCACTTAATCTACTATCTTGTCTCTAATATCATCAACATTTTCAATCTAAAACTAATTATAAGTCCTGTAAATAATCATTTAATTAATTTACATAAACACAAACACAAATGCCTGTTGTTCTCACTTACTACACAGACAATAGAACTAGACCTGTTAAGCAAAATGATTAATGTCCATAAGGCCATGGGGTGAGTGTGCTGTAAAGATTCTGATTGTATTTTGTTAGACTGCAGAAGCAGAACATTTCTTGAAATCTGGACTCTATCCAATATGGCTATTTACAAGACTATACAATCTGAAACAGATAAATCATATCTACTGTTCCTACTACGTTTATCTCAACATGATATTTAGTTTATAACATGTGTTGACATAATTCACTTTAAAAAAACTTCATTCCTTTTGAATCCCACACTAATGAATTTAAATATAATGCATAAATGAAAAGAGGAAATGATACTGGTATATTAAAGAACTTACAGTCTGTGACATAAAAACTGTCAAGATTTCTTAGGTCCATGCTTTAGTGCTTGGGCCACATTAAAACTCACTTCCTGATGGTCCATAGTATTATCTGTTCATCTCTGTATAAACCTCAGGATGTAAATTTCACCCCACTTGATAAATCATTTGTGCATATAGTACTCATCAGCATGAGTGATTTTCCATCTACCCCTGTGGTTACTAGGAATGGTCAATTTCCAAATATAGAGCAATTTCAATTCCATATACATTTTATAATATTTTTCAACCAAAATATACATGCAGCCACTGTATACTGATACATAATGTATGTGAGGCATTTTGGATGCAGACATGTAGTTCACAATCTGGGTGAAACATTTAATCAAAAGTTTGCAAATATGCCATCATGAGCCACATGCAGGTATTGTACACCTTACAATAAAATATCTGTATACATGACACTGGCAATTTTACTCCACTTGAAATAACAAAATTAAAGAGTGGTCCTAACTTCTATATTTTATATATTACAACATGGATGATATGAAAGTGTTACAAACCCTGGTGTAAGTTTTGCATACCCGTGATATTGTTAGAGCACCTGACTGATATATTGTCAAATCAAACGTCTGCTAGAGTTTAATGTTCTTTTCCTCTAATGTTATGCACAGATGTTAAATGCAAATAAACTGCTCTAAGGTTCCCTTTTACCATTCTTATTGTATCGGTACGCTAGGAAAGGGACCGATAGGTTCAAACAAGTTGTTGTGCCTATAGTGAAGCGAGCAGAAGTGCTTAGGCTGGCACATGAGGGTCTACTTGGAAGCCACATGGACGTGGCGAAGACCAGGGAGAGGTTAGTGAGGAAATTCTACTGGCCAGGTGTATACGGGGATGTTCGGAGGTTCTGTTTGTCGTGTGACAAGTGGCAGCGGGTGGCACCCAAGACCTCCCATCGCCCAGTGCCACTAGGAACCACCCCACTGATTGACGAACCTTTCTCGAGGTCCGATAAAGCCGGCGGCAGAAAGCGGTAATCGTTATATACTAACGATAGTAGATTAAGCCACCCGGTACCCGGAGGCCGTGGCCTTGAAAACCATTGACTCAGTCACAGTGGCCAGGGGACGCAGTTTGTGAGCCAGGTGATGGAAGAGGTAAATAGGTTACTATCCATTAGACACCTGATAACTACCCCGTATCACCCGAAGTGCAATGGTTTGGTGGAGCGTTTCAATGGAACTTTGAAACAGGCTCTGAAGAAGCTCTGTGAAGGTCGATCCAGGGATTGGGATCGGTACCTTCCGGCGATACTTTTTGCGTATCGAGAAGTGCCACAGGCTATTTTGTGTTTTTCACCTTTTGAGTTAGTCTATGGAAGGACAGTTAGGGGACCCATGGCTATATTAAAACAGATATGGACGGATGAGCAAGCATCCGAGGAAGTGCGAACAACATACCAATACGTTGTCGATCTACGCAACAAGCTAGAAGAGGTTTCTAAATTGGCTCAGGAGAATCTCTGCGACTCAAGGGGACGTCAAGCCAAATTTTACAATAAAAAGACGAAGGAACGTCACTTTGAGGTGGGTGACAAGGTGTTGTTGTTGCTGCCGCTAGAGCACAACAAACTACAAGTCTCATGGAGGGGACCATTCGTGGTAACGGAGAAAAAGGGTGGGCAGAACTACCGTATCCGGGTAGGAGACAAGGAGAAGCTGTACCACGTAAATCTCCTGAAACGTTACCGTGAAATAGAGACACCCGCAGAGTTCGTGGTTGCTACAGTTGTAACTGAAGAACCCGACGACAACGGAGGAGAGGCGGAAATACTCCCTAGTTGTCCTTTGACGACGGAAGAAACTTACGTCGACGTTGACCTTGACGGGTCGTTAACGTCAGAGCAACGTAAGGAAGTGGAGTCGTTACTCCAAGACTACGCAAGCGTCTTGACCGAACGACCTGGCAAGACGAGTTGGAGGAGTTCACACTAAAGCTACTGGATGAGAAGCCGGTGAAGTTGAAACCATACCCGTTACCCTATGCGAAATTGGAAACTGTCCGAAACGAAATTCAAGCTATGATAGACTTGGGAGTTATAGAACCAGCTGAGTCGGCGTATAGCTCTTCTGTTGTGCTGGTGCAGAAGAAAGACTGTACACACAGATTTTGCGTCGATTACAGGAAGTTAAACAGGATCACGGAATTCCAGGTAGAGCCGTTACCTGATCCTGAGTCCATATTTGCCGGGGCGACCAAAGCGAAATACTTTTCGAAGATCGATTTGTCTAAGGGGTACTGGCAAATTCCAGTTCGGAAGGAAGACAGAGCAAATCTTGCCTTCGCAACTCCAGATGGGACCTATCAGTGGGTGGTCATGCCATTCGGGGTGCAGACCGCGCCGAGAGTCTTCACCCGCATGATGCGAAAATTACTGGAACCGTTAAGGGGGACTGGAGTCTCAAACTTCATGGACGATTTACTTTTAGCGACAGCGACTTGGGACGATCATATCATCTTACTGAAAAACGTTTTAGAGCGACTTCGACAAACGGGACTGACCGCACGACCATCTAAGTGCCTTATAGGGTTTAGAAAATTAACCTACCTAGGTCATACCCTCAGCGAAGACACGTTAACACCAGATAGTTCAAAGGTCGACCAACTTAGAAACGCAGCACGACTGACCACTAAGACGGAAGTTCGATCTTTCTTGGGACTAGCAGGGTATTATCGTCGCTATGTTGCTAACTTCAGCGCTATTGCAAGCCCACTGACTGACTTAACTCGGAAAAAGGCTCCGACGAAAGTTATATGGACGGACGCATGTGAACGAGCATTTCAGACGTTAAAGGACAGACTGCCGTCAGACGCAGTAGTGAAATTGCCTGATGTGACACGAGATTTTGTCTTACGTACAGATTCTTGTGATAGAGGTTTAGGGGCAGTACTATTACAACAGCATGACGGAAATTTATTCCCAGTTGCCTACAGTAGCAGGAAATTGTTAACCGCAGAACGCAATTATTCAGTCTCTGAGAAAGAACGGTTGGCAATTGTCTTTGGGATAACTAAATTCCATTGTTACCTGTTTGGACGAAAATTTATTTTAGAAACTGACCACCAACCACTCGCATATTTAGCTCAAGCTAAGTTGATCAATGGACGATTAATGAGATGGTCATTATTTCTACAACAGTACCAAGTCCAGGTACGGTATATTAAAGGCAAGGAGAATGTAGGGGCTAACTGCTTAAGTAGACTAGGGACGCATGAGGTGCAGGGATCACCGAGGACGTCTAAGTGTATCAGGTAAGATCTACAAAAATCAGGAGAGTAAAAATCCCTGGTTTTACTCTTCAAGGAGGGGGCTATGTAAGGGTGCAAATTTCTGTCGATCTATGAAGAACACATTAAGTTGGACAGGTGAACGATTAATTAGATTTATGGGGACTGGCGCGTGTTTAAATCGCCGTAATGCACTGATTGGCAAATGTCACTGTCATGGAAGCAGTGGTTCTTAATTAAGCCTTCGTTTATTTAATTGAAAAGGATAGGGGTTACCTTCCGATCTGTATCGAAAACTGTCAATTTTGAATTTTTCCAGGAATCAGTATTTGGTAATCTAAGATTGTCAGACGAACTGCATTTTTAGAGCCTAGTCGCGGGGGGGGGGGGAGGAGGGAATATATTTAATTCGGATTGGCTACGCTGAATAAGGGGGCGTGATTCCACATGAAAACTCTCGGTTTAAAATGTGTCTATCGCAACACTTTTAATCAGTCGACACCATTTTCTGCAAGAGAAACAAAGGTAGAGGACTCCGGGTCGAATTTAGAAGAAATTCACTCGTAATTAGGATCCAAGCAATTGGATGTCTGGAAAAATCTACGAACTCAATTCTAGCGGTAAAAACTTGAAGACACAAGGTATTTTGCGTCAGTCGCACGTAATTTCTTGATGTCCATATGATGATTTGTTTGATTTATTTGCTTATATTTGCATGAATTATTTAGTTAGATTGGTAGATCAATTTTCTTGATATGAATACAACTGTGCGAGTTCATCTATATGAATCTGTACAATGATATTCTTTATATAAGTTGATGAATCATCTGAACGTATAGTCTCGTTTGTTATAGGTAAATATGTACCTAGAATTTCATGCCTTACTTTAGTGAATCCGTGTAAATTCTCCGATTTAGATAAGGTCACATATGATAAAGACTTGAGTGCATATTGACTGAAATTAATGTTGTTAAACCATGTAGTGAGGTTTCATATATGCTAGAGACTTGAATGTGTGTATTCGCTGTAAATGCCGTAGTCGAGTCATGTAAGGAATTTCATTCATTCATTTGTGTAATTAAGTCGGGACCGGAACTGATGTCTCGGGGTGTTGTTACTGTAAGCCAGTGGAAATAGCAGTTAGGGAGTACATTAATCTTAGGAAACTAGGTTTGTTTATGGTCTGCCGTGTTTAGTTAGACCAGATGGCCGTTGATATCTGTTTGAATTCCGATGGAACTTATCTAACATTAACGAGAGGAGAAAGTAATGATCTCTTCCCAGTAGGGTACCTAACAGAATACTCAGGTTGCCACTTTGTTTACTTTTGCAAGGTGAGATAGCTCCACGTGACGTATCCACGGGAAGCATCCACGTGACGTATCATGTACTTACAAAACCAAAGTGACCACACAAAGTTGGAGGCCGAAAGAGGCTGGACACCTGAGAATTTGGGAAAAGGAAAAAGTGGAAAGGACCCAGACTTACAGGTACAAGGAAGTGAAAAGAACAGTCGTAGCGAATTTGGACTGAACCAGAACCATCAGGTTATGAATCTGTACAAGGCAGTGATTTCGATCTTTACACTCGATTCGATGATGAATTAATTCTATTGCTTAACAGACCGGCTATTTGTATAAGCATATTTGTATTTGAAATTCGTTGAATAACTTAAATCAAAAAGTGTATCTTTCTAATGTAATGCATTATCACAATTGTTTATGAATTTTATTGTTTATGAATTGTTGATTAAATTTTATGGTTTGTACATGTACGGGGGCTCTTGTCATTCTGTTCTATCTATCTGCTCAGATTTTTATCTATTCCATCTATAAGTTTCACACTTTATATTGATATTTACTCGTTCCCCGCAAATTACACCGCCGGCGATCACCCTCTAGATAACGATAACCAAAACCATGCAACCCACTCCAACAAAGCTGGGGGAACTTTACCTCCCCATCTGGCAATTTCCGTATGGACCCACCCTTTGCATACCTGGGTACCTTGTTGAGAGACAAATCTTCCTCTTGAAGTTTCCTCAACTCGCCAGGTAGCAAATTGTCTATGGGCGAAGTCGTGGGTCTTAGCGGCTTTGACTTTGACCTTTGCTTCATAGCCCTCTTCTCAACGGACCCCACGTGTACAGGTGTACACGTCATAGGGTTAGGCTGTGGCAACACATACCTGCACCCTAATATCACGTCATGAGACAGTCCCGACAAACACGCTGCTTGAATTCGCCCCTTTACATACGGCGAATCAAGGTCTATGTTAACAACCGGGAGCGAATCTTTCGTCCGGTTAGCAAACTGGACTTCAACCGTCTCGCCTGTGTATCACCAGGCTTGACATACCTACTGTCTACCAAGGCCGGATAACTACAGCCAGTATCAAACAGTACGGTTGCCCTCTCACCATTTACCGTAGCTACCGCTGTGTTGGTCAACTCCACTGGTTCCTGTTCCTTAACAGTATTCGTAGTTACCGAATTAATCGTTGTCGGACGATACTTCCTATAATCTTTAACGACATGGCCTGGTCTGTTGCAGCCGTAACACACCGGCTCACCTTTCCTCCCTGTAGTATCCTTCTTTGCCCCCTGAGTCTTCCCCGACCCACGGAAATGTTCTCGGCTGGGGTTTCCGGCCCCTGGCCTCCCACCATTCTGTCCATTCCGTCTTTGGGGTATCACCTCAGTGGTCTTTCTATGCTTACTGATGCCAGGTCGGCCCCTGCCAGCCCAGGTAGTCGGACGCGAGTGCGCGCTCTCATAGCGCTCGGCCATCACGCTTATATCATCCAAGGTTGAGAATTCACGCTCCGCTAAGAACACTATTAAGTCTTTCCGGTAGGTACTTAAAAAGTGCTCTTTCAAAATTTCCTCGCGTATGCCTTCATACGTTTGCGCGGTACCAGCCATTTTCATCCATTTATCAAATAGCACACGTACGCGGTTATGGAATTGTGCCTGCGTTTCGGTAATTCTTTTCGACGCTTCTCTAAAGAGTTTCCGAAACGTTTCCGCCGACAGCTCATAGTGCCGTAGTAGCGCTTTCTTCAAAGCGTCGTAGTCATCTACCTCGTCCGGCGTCATGTTATGGTAGACGTCTTTCGCGGCCCCCTGTAAGAATGCCGAAACATTGATAGCCCACTGGTCTTTGGGTAGCTGATGAACCAATGCCAACTTTTCGAACTGTGATAAAATGTTGTCAGTGATTTCGTCCTTGTCGTTGAACATGGGCATGGTGATCTGTATTGGTCGTCTGTCTTCCGATCGCCCACTCGTGTGTCCTGAACGTTCGTTAAGGTCTTCACCCCTTTTGGACTCTGCTTCGTTCCTCAGCTTCTCCTTGGCTAATATATGTTCGCGTTATCCAGCTTTTTCTTCGGCCTGCAATCTGGCTAGTTCGAGCTCTCGTACGCCTTTCTCTCGTTCGAGCTCAGCTGCTTGTGCTTGTCTGTCTTTCTCATTTTCGCGCTCGGCTGTTTGCGCTTGTCTGTCTTTCTCTCGTTCCTCGGCCAGTTGTTGCTTATGTTCTCTAACACTTCGCTCAACAAATTCAGCTAACTGGGCCCCTTCGTACCCAAGTTCGTCCCTACCGATCGACTTGAATTCCCTAATTAACTGTCTCTCTGTCGCCATCCTCGTCTACTTGTACTGTGACACAAGAATTAAGTTCTTTACCTACACTCGATGTTTACAGCCCTACTACGAGATAGCCCCACAGGTGTTATCTTACCTCTAGTATGGCCCTACTCAATTGAACCAGACTATCCTTGCACTAACAATCAATAAACGACAGTACAAAGCTGGGATGCCTCCCCAAATTAGCGTAACGTTCCCACACTGAACCAGGCGTAATTTACTACTACGGAGTTGGCCTGAATACCTCTTCACCCAAGAGAATACGAAGGTAATTTTTTCTTTCACTACACAAATTTCGAATACGACCCGCACATAAACGGAAATTGCATCAATCTCTTTCAATATTTTCATCACAGCATGAAAATAAAAAAATGGCAAGAAAATTGCATGCACAGAATATATATATATATATATATATATATATATATATATATATATATATATATATATATATGTATTAAGCAGGCAATGATTCGATTCACTCTGATCACTATTTCTTAAAAAGTACTATTGCAATTATCACTTTTCTGTTTTGTATTTGCTCAGACTTTTTACTCGAATAAAATGTTCAGATCCCTAGACGAGCGCCCACTTTGTTGCAAACTCCCCGAGCTTTGTTGGGGTGGGTTGTATGGTTTTGGTTATCGTTATCTAAGAGGGTGATCGCCGACGGTGTAATTTGCCCGGAACGAGTAAATATCAATATAAAGTGTGAAACTTATAGATGGAATAGATAAAGATCTGAGCAGATATATAGAACAGAATAACAAGAGCCCCCGTACATGTACAAACCATAAAATTTAATCAACAATTCATAAACAATAAAATTCATAAACAATTGTGATAATGCATTACATTAGAAAGATACACTTTTTGATTTAAGTTATTCAACGAATTTCAAATACAAATATGCTTATACAAATAGCCGGTCTGTTAAGCAATAGAATTAATTCATCATCGAATCGAGTGTAAAGATCGAAATCACTGCCTTGTACAGATTCACAACCTGATGGTTCTGGTTCAGTCCAAATTCGCTACGACTGTTCTTTTCACTTCCTTGTACCTGTAAGTCTGGGTCCTTTCCACTTTTCCCTTTTCCCAAATTCTCAGGTGTCCAGCCTCTTTCGGCCTCCAACTTTATGTGGTCACTTTGGTTTTGTAAGTACGTGATACGTCACGCGGATACTTCCCGTGGATACGTCCCGTGGATCCATCCGGTGGATACGTCACGTGGAGCTAACTCACCTTGCAAAAGTAAACAAAGTGGCAACCTGAGTATTCTGTTAGGTACCCTACTGGAAAGAGATCATTACTTTCTCCTCTCGTTAATGTCAGATAAGTTCTATAGGAATTCAAACAGATACCAACGGCCATCTGGTCTAACTAAACATGGCAGACCATAAACAAACCTAGTTTCCTAAGATTAATGTACTCCCTAACTGCTATTTCCACTGGCTTACAGTAACAACACCCCGAGACATCAGTTCCGGTCCCGACTTAATTACACAAATGAATGAATGAAATTCCTTACATGACTCGACTACGGCATTTACAGCGAATACACACATTCAAGTCTCTAGCATATATGAAACCTCACTACATGGTTTAACAACATTAATTTCACATGGTTTAACAACGTTAATTTCAGTCAATATGCACTCAAGTCTTTATCATATGTGACCTTATCTAAATCGGAGAATTTTACACGGATCCTCGAAACTCATGTCACTAAAGTAAGGTATGAAATTCTAGATACATATTTACCTATAACAAATGAGACTATACGTTCAAACGATTCATCAAACTTATATAAAGAATATCATTGTACAGATTCATATAGATGAACTCGCACAGTTGTATTCATATCAAGAAAATTGATCTACCAATCTAACTAAATAATTCATGCAAATATAAGCAAATAAATCAAACAAATCATCATATGGATATCAAGAAATTACGTGCGACTGACGCAAAATACCTTGAGTCTTCAAGCTTTTACCGCTAGAATTGAGTTCGTAGATTTTTCCAGACATCCGATCCCTTGGATCCTAATTACGAGTGAATTTCTTCTAAATTCGACCCGGAGTCCTCTACCTTTGTTTTCTCTTGCAGAAAATGGTGTCGACTGATTAAAAGTGTTGCGATAGGCACATTTAAACCGAGAGTTTTCATGTGGAATCACGCCCCTTTATTCAGCGTAGCCAATCCGAATTAAATATATTCCCCCCTTCCCCCGACTAGGCTCTAAAAATGCAGTCCGTCTGACAATCTTAGGTAATCCCTATCCTTTTCAATTAAATAAACGAAGGCTTAATTAAGAACCACTGCTTCCATGATAGTGACATTTGCCAATCAGTGAATTACGGCGATTTAAACACGCACCAGTCCACATAATTCTAATTAACCGTTCACCTGTCAAACTTAATGTGTTCTTCATAGATCGACAGAAATTTGCACCCTTACACTTATGTTTCAGAAAAGATGGTATTGTGCATATAATCATAATGAAGTGACTATTTTTCTCACACCCAGGGGTTTGCTAAAATATGCAACTTAGTATAAAAAACACCGGTAATTGTAACGTACAGCATCATCGTTTGAGTACAATATTGCCAGCACAAGCAAAACATCTTTGTAGAAGAATTTGCTTTACTTTTGACAAACGGGACTTGGAAAGTGAGACTGCGTTGACTTTCAATTCTACTAGAGTTTCATCATGCTATGGCATTAACAGGTCTGATTAAACGTGTGTGTGTGTGATTTGGATTTTTAATGTAGTTTTAACAATTTTTTCAGTCATAGCGCTACGATTTATAGTGATATCTAGCACTGGGACATCATGCCGCAGACATGTAGCATGTTGCCCCACCCAGTCACATTATCCTGACACTAGGCAGACTAATTCTAACACTAACCTCTTAATGCTGAGCGCCAAGCGAGTGATTAAACATAGTGTGTTTTAAAGTGAGTTCTTGAAAATCTCGTGGCCATTGTCTGACAGGTTTTTTTTTTTCTTATAAATAAACTGTTACTGGTTTATAATGAAACTAGACACTATAACAGTTATAAATAACTTTTAAAATAGACTATTTTAAGATATACCAAAACATGTGTCATGTACGAAAACATAAAAAAAAAAAAAAAAAACATAGCCAATCTTTGACAAGCAGAAGGTCTGGTCCTTGATACTTCCAAGACATATACAAGTGTTTCTTGAAAATAAGCTGGAGTTAGGTTCAACTTCAGGTGGATTTTCTGTTGGTGGGAAGTTTGATAAAATATGATATTTCGTATTGTGGACTAAAATTTAGGAGATATAATTGCAACAACTCTGTTCCCTTCGTAAGCTTGTACATCTGTTGCGAAACTGGTGGCAACGCTTGTAGTCCTACAATGTCAGATGTCCACTCTGATATTTATGATAGGGTTGTTCGACCCGTCATTATCATAAATACCAGGGTCGAAGTCTTCCATTGTAGGACTGTACTGGCAGACCGCAATAAAGTCGAAAGGGATGAAGGAGATTGTTGCGTGCGCCAGTTATAATTTGTTGAAACCATATAATGCACATTACTGAAAAGTGTGAGATATAAATTAGTAAATCGTCCTTGTAAACGTACAAAAACTAACGGGTGCAGGCAAACCTCCTGCAACCCACTATCTTTGCTTTCCACTAAAATATTCTCACATCATCCCGTTTGCGTTTGCCCCTTACCGATTTCAAAATAGAAGGCACCAGGAATATAAAAAAATGTACAAAACTTAGTCGTTTCTTTCACTGATTTATATTTTCTAACTTGATTGTCGCCAGGGTGTCACAAAAAATGTCAACTTGTTGGAGTTTCCAGTCAAAAGGGCGTTTCTATGGCAACACGGTCGCCATATTTGCTTGGATCAGTTTATTTTCAAGCAGCATATGTGATGTAGTTAACCGTCTTTGAAAATCACAGTTCCGTAAATTTTGGACTTTACATTTCTTTTAACACATGTATACAGTAAGTTCTCCTATTAATTTGTTCAATTTGTTTTAGATATACTAAAACTAGGCATTGCAAATATTGGACGCAGAGAACACAGTTTCTACTGAAATAGACTATATATATTAGAAACCAGAAAGAGACAGCGAGGAGTATGTTTGCTTGTGCACAACGGGAGCTTCCATTTGCGTTAAAACGCCAATAATTCGACAGTGTTAGGGACCACTTGGCGACAATCAGGTTGGAAAATATGAATCAAAGAATGAAATAACTAAATTTCTGCATTTTTTAAAAATATTCTTGATGCGTTTCGCTTTTAAAATGAGTGGGGGGTCGTACAAACGAACGGGGAGGGTAGGCGAATACTATTAGCCCCCGTCAATTTATGTTAAGACAAAAGAACTAATTTATAATGCGTGGTTCAATACAATCATTTATAACGTGCTAGACAATGTTTACTCCTTCTGAACGAAACGTCCCCCAACAATAAATACCTTAACGTTGACATCTTAACAATGTAGTCAGCGTCACGTCTTATGGTGTGGGCATGCTATGAAACGTTCGTGTTCACTGGAATAATTTCTTCTCCGGAAAGAAACGAACTGAGTTCGGAAAACATCGATTTGTCGAAAGCGGTAAAATCATGAATGCGAGCGATCGCACGGCAGTTTACCGGTAAGTATAACGATACCATTTGCACACAGCAGACGGAGTTGGGGGGGGGGGACCTTAGTGTGTAGGAACATTGTATTAAAAAAAACAAAAAAACAACAAAACTAGCTGTTATCGGTGCACTATATAAAAGTTATAGTTTCTGCCAGACTTAAAACAAATAAGTCTCACGACATTGTGATTATGCTGATTCATATCATGATCATGTTTTGTACTTTTTTTTTTTTTTTTGGCATTTTTAAAAAATGTGATACACATTGAAAATGTGTCTTCTGTAACTGGATCACTCTTGCCGTTGTATAGTTCCAGCAAAGTTATAGAGTTAAACGTACTGGGGTACATGGCTATGATCTTTTCATATTTACAATCTAACATTGCTCTCTGTGAGAGTGTGTGATACGCATGCTGAAGTAGAATAGAAAGAATTTTTTTTTCCCCCACCAAAGTATTGATTCAGATATATGGAAAAACTAATGGTATCGTGATACCTGTAGGAAAGGACTATTCAACCGCTAATAATGATTTAATTCCAGTTGTGGATAATGGCTGATATGTCTCGGGAAAGATTTATGGAGTAAACAATTCAAAATGTTAAAACTGCATGTTGCAATACTCGAAAATTACAGACATTGCCGCTAAGAGAGCGTAAGGACTGAAATGGTCTAATGTGTGGCAAAAATTATATTGTTAGTTTTGTTAACTAACGTTTGGTCCACATTCCCGGCACCTACTACCCCTACCAATCTTAAAAGTGAAAGGCATTAAGGAAATAAGAAATTCACCGAACTAATTCATTTCATTCATCAATTTATAATTTCTAATCTGATTGTCGTCGCCAAGGGGTCTCTAACACTGTCACCACCTTCGCCTTTCAATAGATCCTAAACTTGATTCTTTAATAAGACTGCTGCCATATCTGCATGGGCGAGTCTACATTTTTCGGACAACAGCAAATTTGTAATTAATCATCTTCTATATGATCGGAAAAAAGGAGTTAATTACATTTTAACGCTTGTCTTTTTTTTTTGTTCAACATGTTTGAGAAAGATTAAAATTATATATACAAATATTTGATGCAGCTGACACGTTTTAAAAGATTTTAACTTTTTTTCTTAAATTTTATCATTAGTCTAAGGAAACGGAACATGACACTGAGTATGCACAGGCACTGGATTATATCAGCTGGGTGGGGTGGGGGCAATGAGAACATCATCGCCATCTCTCAGTTAAAAGAAAGTAACGAACTATCGCAGATGACACTCCGGCCCCTCGATGACTCCGTTCTAATTTGTCTATACTGTATGCACATTTGGTTTCTCATAACTTAAACCATCACAAAGACGAAATTCAACGCCGTTCCCCCATAAACAATTTATGTATCTTACTAATTCTGAATGGCCACTCTCATGCAAAGTTTATACGTTGATTCATGTCTTGTCCAATATGTTCAGCAAGGAGTTTTTCACTCTTTCTTCTTTCCTTTACTTTTTGTTTTACACTGAAAACTTCGTCTTGATAAACGCAAACAAGATGACAGTGTTATAGGTTCCCCCCCCCCCACGGGCGATAAGCAGGTTGATAATTCTAAGTCGATGAATGAAATGACTAAGTTTTGCGCATTGTTTTATAACCTGTTGCCTTTTTTTATTACAATCGGCAGGAAGTACGAGCTGCCGAGAGGGTTGGTGAATACTATAATTTTTTAAAAATGTAATCTTTTGTAACAGATCAGGCCATTCCAATCCCATTGATCTCGTTCAAATGCCTTTCACTTTAAAATCTATTGAGGGGTACAAGCTGCCGGGGGTGGGGTGGGAGGGAATACTTTATTTGACGCTATCTAATCACAATAAAGTCCGATTCAGCAATGCGTTTACCCGGTTTATCCTTGTTGAACAGGCAGTAAGGGGAAATAACTTAAAGAAAACAGAATAGGGCCGAGTCATATTTCGCAAAGGAAAAGTTACTTTCCATGTCTGAAAGAGATTGCTGTTACCATATATTTATTCTAGCTCACACTGTGATCGTTTTTTCTTGCTGCAGGTATACTTTCTCTAAGCCCACACAACCAAATGAGAAATCTTATATTTTCACATCTGAAAATATAAGGATATATTGTTTCCACATTTGCATCATAGAGTAATTACCAAAATATGAAAATATTTCACCTTTAATTTTCTATACATAATAAACGATTATAATAACAACACTTATGTATAAATCTTTGTGTTGCTCCAGCTGAAACTTAACATTAACATAACGTTTATTAACATGAGTATTCTATACTCTGCTTTCAATAGGATGTTCATAAATATGTTTAAAAGATGGTCTTCCGCTACTGTGAGGAAATAGTCAGAATTGTTCCATCTTTACGGCTGTGATTTTAACTTTCTTGCTGGCTAAGGTTACGTAAGTTTTATGACAGTTGACTGAAGGCTTTGTGAGACCCGCAGCAGATGGCTGGCTGTGTGTTTATTCAGTAAGTAGACGGTTGAGTAGGCTAGTTGCTTCAAAGGGATTAAACTCTTTGTGTCTCTGCAAAGGTCAGATTTCTGCGTTCAGTTACCTGTGAAAAGGGTCGTGTCAAGCACCGCGAAAATTAAACTAGGCGTACCAGCCAATCGGAATTAAAGAAATGTTTAAAAAAAACCCAGTAGGAGCTAATGTCTCGAACAGACGAGGGGACAATGAAACACCTAGCCAGTACCTGAGTGAAATTAATCAGTGGTTCCTGACCTATTGAGAAAAGCACAGGATACAAGAATTAAAAAAAAAAGAATTCTAGGGGATAAGAACACTCCGAGCGAGAGACTCGTAAAAAAGGGAAAAACGAATTGAACTGGGAAACAAATAGAAAGCTTCTATAGGAACCTCCCAAGGTGCAAAGTAGAGACTGCACTAAACTCTCAAGAAGGAAAAGAAGGAAGTACGAGAAAAGTACAAGGAGTAGCGGAGTACAAGGATTAGCACAGTAAGTGTGCAGGAGACATAAGAATAGTATAAGGAGCGGCGCAGGAAGAGGGCAGGGGGGAAGGAGAAGGAGAAAAAGAGAATTGATACAGATGAGTATAAGGGACTACTCACTGAAAGGAGACTCTCACATTAGGACATTAACTCTCATGTGATGCAATAAAAAAAGGGCATAGGTTAACAGGCCAAATTAATGTGTTAATTTATGAGTGGAGTGTATTTGTAAGATTTATATCCAGAAATTGCTTCAATAGTTTATTTATTATTAATATCAATTAAATTGTTATATATTTTACTTTGAGTTGTTCATGTATTTAGGCTGTTGGCATTGCTGGCTGGGGGCTCCTGGGTCATTCAAAATTTAAATGTCCACCTTTCTACCGTATTATTCCTAATACTGTACAGGGGTTGTGACAGCAATAAACACTTACCTTTAATGTCATGATTAAATTATATATTTAAAAATATCGAAATAATCACTTCTTCAGGCGGAAAAGCAAATCTTTATCTCATAAAATGAAGATGAACTCATTTTTTCTACATCGTGATCGCATATCTAATATATTATTTATTTTATTTATTTGTTTATTTATCTTTTATGATATGGAATATTCCAAAGCATAGAAAAAGAATCTCTCTAAAACACTTTCTCTCAATGAGTTTTAAGCTTCACCAGTATATGGTCTTTGATGTAGTTATATCAGTAATAAATTAATAATTGGAGGAAAGAAGAGAACAATAGATGGTCAGGAACAAAATAAATTTGCTACGATGTCAGGCATCTCCTACAGTTCAGCAATTGACCTCGTTATGTGATTTTGCCTCTTGCTAGATCAAGGATCAACTCAAACATAAAAAATGTAAATAAAAGGCTCACGAAAACTTGCAAATTTTATAAGATTCCTTCACACACTGGACTTGATGTCTTTTTTTTTTTTTTAAATTTGAGTTTTGGTATACACCAATTGCTTCCGGGGCCCCGAGTGGCCGAGTGGTCTAAAGCGCTCTCCGTTACGGATCACTGCCATCTCACCTCTGTCTGCGTGGGTTCGAGTCTAGGATTCGGCGAATGTGGATATGTGAGAAAGCTTGCAAGTAGCTTCTCGTGGGTCGGTGGTTCTTTCCGGGGATTTCCCGGTTTCTTCCTCCACCGTTAATACTGGCCGCCATGTATAGCCTATCGTGTGCTGAAAAATTGCGTTAAGCCCGACAACAACCAATTGCTTCCGACAAAAATCCCACCCACTCAACGTATACAAAGTAAATGTGTATCGTATATGTGCATCCATATGTAGATGACTTGATTAGATTTTCAGAGTATTACATCAATTGTCTAACTATTATAAAGCCATAGTTTATGTCAAAAACAACTCCATAAGTATTTCCAACATAAACGAGGAAGTAGATTGTCAAAAAGGTCAGTGATCAAAAAAGTTCCAAAGTTCAGACCTATCAGACGTGTATTATATCAAAACTTTTCAACAACAACAATCAACTTAATACAGAACGTTGTATCCTGGCACACGCACATGCACACTTCGTTCTCCTTTGCTTACCTTAAATATCTACTGCTATACGTCTACACATCGTCAGTTTTAGCGAATGCAAATATCACATGTCTGGGCGTGCTTACTTCGTTTCAAACTAGTAACTCTATAACCACCCTTCACATTATCGATTTGCATGTGACGTAAATACACATCAGTTGATTCCCTGCCTCGTATTATTCTGTCAGTCTCATTCCGCTGTAAGAAGGGAGTGCAAATGCGAAAAGGATATGGAGCAGGGAACCAGACTGAATTTGCATCACTCAAGTAGCAAAGCCCACTTAGGTTTCTAGGTAAGACAGAAGAAAGATGAGTTTCACAATCGCCAATATTTTAAAGTGCAACGGTTTATCCAATCACCTCGCTAACTGAAATATAGACTTAGTATGTATGCAGAGTTGTCAAGAGCCCTTAAGTGCCGGGACTGAAATCATTGCAATGGTGGCAGAGGACGTGGTGCAAAGTCACTTTAGTTGGGGTTGATATACATCACGTCGAGTCTATTATTAGAAATCCAATTGGCAAACGTTGACTCGCCATACGCCATAACCTGGACTCCTACGATGTTCGGCGCACAAAGCCGGGGGGGTGGGGTGGGGTGGGGTGGGGGTGCAAACCGGGGATATATCCCTGGGGCCCGGGCCGAACAACACTTTTTAATTTTATAAAAGAAAAATTTTGTTTGAATAAGAAGTAGGAGAGGCCCGGGTGTTTCTTACCCCAGGGCTCCTGATAGCTCTCTACGGCCCTGAGGCCAGGCAGATGTAAGCAAACACTTTTATTAAATGACATATTAGTGACTAACAGAAAGAAAAGGCCGGTGGTGACACAGCTGGAAATAGCTGATTTAATGCTGCTTATTGGCAACGCATTTTTGTATTAGCACAGGAGTTTGACGTTTTATCAGTAAAGTAAAGGGTTTGTGACCGTAATGGTGAAAATAAGCTTAATTCGCCGGATTAGATTCATGCGGTGGTCGTCCGAGAGTTATGCTTTGGTACGTTACTGTCTTTTGAATGGATATGTGTAGTTTTTCAGTCTTCTTGCGACTCTGAAGCGATAAAAGACGCGTGAGAAAAGTCGAATCGAGCAGAGGGTTGTAGTCACGCTTGCACTCCTTGTTTTCATTTATAATACCGATAAGGTGATTTCATGTTGTCAGAAATTTAGTCGTACTTTACTGACAAAACGTTAGACTCCTGTGGTATTAGGAATTGATGTTCGTCATCTTGAAATTTCTCCACTACTGTCTGACTATACCTCCCCGTTTGTTTGTACCCCCTGCCGATTTCAATAATGAAAAGTATAAATTTGATCAGAAATGCACAGAACTTAACTCAGTTCATTCATTGATTTATACTTTCTAACCTGAATGTAATCAGGGAGGTTCTAACACCTTCATTTTCTGCGCGTTTCGGGCTTAACGGAAGTTTTAAATATAAACAACGTCCATGCTCGAGATCCATTTTCAGTTCCTGGACAATTCCATTTTCGACGAAGGGGTGTGTGGACGACTACACATGTATGTACGTAGAAGGTAAATAACTATGTCGTCTGTTTCGATATTTACAATGTAGAATGAAGCAAAGAAAAAGAATGACAATTACAAAGTTGCCTTTCACGTGGATTTAACAAGCGGTGTAATTTCTATGCACATGTGTGCAGAGGATATAACTCTAAACTCTCAACATTATGATAATTTGCAGAATTATCCAGCAGTTACCGAATAGGATGAACAACGTCACGATGTTGTCTGAAAAAATCAACTTGCCCATAGTATACCCAGCATGGCGCCGTGTTAGTATTGAAAGTCCGTTAAACATGGAAGACGCAGAGAACGCCAGTGTTGGGGCCACTCAGGTCAATTCAGATTAGAAATTATAAATCAATGAATGAAGCGACTAAGTTCTGTGCACTTTTTGTCACAATAAAGATTACTATTATTGAAAGGGGGGGGGGGTACAAACAAACGGAGAGGTATAAACAGACTATAGTCACAGCCCTTCGACCGTGTGTACCTGGCTTCGTGCGCGGAGTATCGTGGGAGGACACGGTACGAAGCTAGACGTATTGCTCGTATACATTGTCCAAAGACTTTTTTCCTCTTTTTAGTCGGGCCGTATTTCTTTTTTACAACTTCTACCAAGGAACTATAGACCGGTCCTCGGTGCTAAGTTTAGCTACATACTAATTGGCCGGACATTAGGCTAAGCATCCACGGTTTCAAGCTCGCGAGACTATTATGACTAATTTGTAAACGGTGCAAGGGAGAGTTTTCATACACAAACTTAATGCCGCATTCACCTGCCTATTGCATCCCCCTCCCACCCAAAAAGGGTGAGGTCAAAAAGGTCCATAGTTTTGGATAGCTACAATAATCAAATGCATAAGAATATTATTCCCTTGACTGACAAGTCGATGGCAGTTCATAGTGAAAGCTATTTATTCATCCCAGCCCGAAATTTATACCTGCTTTTTTTACACGTCCGAATGTAATTTCTGACACCAAGTGATGCTCATATTGTCCTTTCTCTAGTTAATAATTCTGAAAACATTGTATACTAAAGAACTTCATGGAGTTTAAAATATTTGTCACCGAGGTTGTTTTATTTTAGAAGATGTTCTTTAGCGTTGAACCCACGAGCAGCAGGCAGGGTGAACCCTACAAATTGGTTTCGAGCAAATTTCATAAAATAAAGGTTCCTACAGGGGCTGAAAAATAAGGTCAATAACGCTAAACCGAACCTCCTAACTTTTATTATTACCAAAACGGATAATGTTAGCTCATTTTTGTTATTTTATTTTTGACTTTTTGTTTTTATTTTTATAGTGCGTTTAGTTTACTCGCCGGGTCACTCAGTTTTTGTCGTTCACCCTGCCTGCTGCTGTAAATTAAACAGCCAGTATAAATATTATTAATAATGGTCGTTATTGGCGAACCTCACTCTGCTAGATTAGCAAGAGAGCGATTAGAGGCAATTAGAAAATATTTACCTGTTCGTGATGCTGTCAAGCAACAATTACAATCACGTCAGGAATCTCAAGTCGACTTTGAAGAGGATACAAAACAATTATTTAAACTGATTGTCGAACCAACAAAGAAAATTGTTACAGCAACTGAGGCAACACAACGAGCTCTTGAAACATTACCTGCTGATATTGCTGGTCGTATTCAAGCTGCTCAACCTGGGGCTCAACCACAACCACAACCACGACCACGACAACCAAAAACCAGAATTAAGATAATAGATAAATTTACACCTGAAGGTATTGCTGCTATCAAGGACAAAGACCAATTACTTGATATTGCCGCATTTGGATATTATGAAAGACAAAAATATGTAAAACCAGAACATGTTAAATCTCTGAAATCTGACAATCGGATCAAGGATGTATATCGCATCTTTACTGGTATTTTAGAAATTAGATCTAATGAAGATATTATTAATTTTAATGAATTTGATAATGCTGTACGTGAATATATAAAAGAAAAAGTTAAACAAGTAAAACGAATATCACCATCACCACAACAGTTATCATCATCACCACAACGATCACCACAACAATTACAATTTGAATCACCACAATCCCCACAATTACAACTAATTGAACAAATAAAACAAAAAAACTAGAACAGGATAAACATTTAGAAAGAATGATGAAACAATTGCAATCGCCACGACAGTCAGTTAGAACAACAGAGGAGGAAGAAGAAGGGGGGGAATCTGAAATTAAAACTGCAGGTGGATTTACTAATCAGGGAAGTGGTCTTATTACCTGTCCTAATAACGTCCTTGCTGATGTTGATCGATTAGAAATACTCATCGGGGGAAAACGAGCTGGTAATAATTCTCCAGAAATAATTAATGAAGCAGCTGATATCTGTAGACGATTATTTACAGGCGGTATCATGGACGTTGATGTTTATGAGTCTCTTATTAACGAAATTGCCGATGACTACTACAGTGACTAAGTACGTAATTAAATACAATTACTATAATAAAATGATTGTACATAGTACTCAACGTGGACCAACCATGGTCAGGGTAATAAATTCACGATTACCAGTATACAAAACAACCTACGGAGATGGACTAGGTGATGTTGTTCAAGGTCTATTTAAAAGAATAGCCTCAAAAGCAATACCGATCGCAAAGCAACTGGGAATGAAAGCTATTGATGTTGTTCGTGAAAAAGGTATTGGTGCTATGGGTAATCTCGCTGGTAAAGCATTTTCAGCAATCAAAGATAGACTAGCACGATTAATACGATGAAAACCTCAGCCACCAGTAAAATTACCCAGTACTGAAGTAATGCCTGCAAATGTCAGTAAAATAATAAATCAAGTTGCGAATCAAAAACTAGCAGAGTTGGCTGATGTACCAATGTCAGAAAAAGAAAAAAATATAACCGCTAGTCTGATAGCAGGAAGTGGTCTTCGTTTTAGACGATAGTAAATATAATAAATATGTTCAAACGTATATCTGATCCAGCATTTGACATGGACGCACCAGTACTCAAAGATGAGTCTGTGCGTGATTATCAATATTATTCTTATGACGCTCGAATTCCAGATCAGCGTGGACGAATTGAACTACAGGTTCAGGATACAAGTAGGTATTTCTTAACCGCTGAGGCTTTTATTGAAGTAGAAGGTGAAATTTTAAATAACGCAGCTCCTGCAGCACCAGTAGCATATGGAGCTGAAGTTAGGGTTGGTTTTGTTAATAATGGCATCATGGCGTTGTTTGACAGCGCAACGTACATGATTGAAGGAAAAAATATTGAATCAATTCAGAAAGACGTTGACGTTGCAACGACAATACTTGGCCTTGCAAGATACAGCGACGATTATTCAAGATCAGCTGGTCCATCAATGATGTTTGTCAAGGATACTTCTGACCATCCTGTCAACAGACAATATAATATAAGACGACCAAGAAATAATGCCGACAACGCTGACGCTGACGTGTGGCCTGTGGTTCATGGTGTTAATCCAGAATTTAACTTAGGATTTGCAGCACGTCGATCAATGTTAAAAGGTGACAGGAGAGCATTTTCATGTGTAATTCCACTTTCACACATATTTGGATTCTGTAGAAACGTCAGAAAGGTTATTTTTGGAGCCAAACATACGGTTATACTTGTACGAAAAGCAACCGACAATGATGCAATCTGGCGACCTGGTGCAGTTGATGCTGGTAGAGTAATTCTGACAAAACTTTCATTATGGATGCCAGTGATGACTCCATCAATAACTGAAGAAGATCGGTTATTCTCTTTCATGGGCAGCGGCGGTAAATCATTGTTATCGTGGTTGACAATGACCACAGATGCTATCCAGAGTAATATTAATGGTTTATTTACATGGCAAATAGCATCACAACAAGGTGTTTCTGCACCGCGACATATATTTATTGCGCTTCAAAATGCTGCACGAGTAAACGATCAAGATGAAAGCATAATGATATTTGACAAACTTGGTGTTTCCGAGGTTTCTTTAAGGATAAATGGACATCATGAACCATCCGAGGATATATTGTTGAATTTCGATCAAAATCATGTAGCACGTGGATATCATCGATTAATGACGTTCATGGGACGTGATCAAAATATTGATACTGGTTTAGAAATATCACAGTTAGATTTTACAACTTTATATCCAATTTATTACTTTTCGTTAGAACATTTAGATTTAACCAGACAATCTGTAGTCGATATACATTTTCGAGCTCAAGTTAATAGAGATATTGGAGCTGTCCCTAATTACAGAGCAATTGCTGTTATACTCAGCGATAAATCGATGTTACTTGAAGGTGTTGGTGGACGAATGAGAGTCGTTGATGCTCCAGTAGAAAACATGTAATTAGATCGTTTATGAATATTATAATGTCATATAATCACGTTAGTGTTAGTCTGACTCCTGGTCAGATTAAAAGGATACAACCAGCATAAAAAAATGACTGTGGATTAAAAATATCGCTAAAGAAAGAGCAGATGAGTGGCTCAGATAAATTATCTCTTACAGAACGTCAGCTCAGGCATTTCAATGAAGCCAAAAAATCAAATAAAGGTATAAAACTTAATCTTTCTGCGGGTGCCATTAAAGACATCATTAAGACGGGTGGTATATTTCCACTTCTTGCTGCTGTACCAGCATTAATAGCCGCTGCAGCCCCAGCTGTTGCAAAAGCAGCTGCATTAGGCGTTGTTGGAACCGCTGCTGGAATGGCATTAAAGAAAGCAACAGGAAAGGGAATCAAAAAAAAAGGGAAGGGGTCTAAGATTACCAGGGACTTCACATTCATGGTACGGAAAAGGCCTAAGATTACCAGGAACAGTTTACTGATATCTCCTATGTCCAATTTTGATTTACTAGATGCTGCTAAAAAATTAAAAATAAAAAAATTTTAGAGACGTTTTTATGCGTGATCAATTACCGAAACAACCAAAAAATATTGAAACCGGTATTATTAATCTCGACAAAAACTCTGGTCCAGGCACACATTGGGTTGGATATGCAATTGATCCACGTGGAATTGTTTATTTTGATTCATATGGACTAGCTCCACCAAAAGAATTCTTAAAGTATGTTAGCGGCGATCAAAGTACTCCAATATGGTATTCAACGTTACCAACACAAACATTAGCTGATCCACCAATATGTGGTCGTGAAGTACTTAACGTACTTGATGCTGTATCAAAATCAACAAAACCACCTCACAAAGTTGTGCATGAATATACTACGTTGTCACATTTAAACAGACATTAGTAAATATAATGGTGGACATTTACGGAAGATCTTCTCGTGGTAAAGCTCAGCAGCAAGCTGATTTATCTAAATACGCAACTCTCGATCAACTCAGAAATGAGATTGATGATTTATTAAACATAACCAGTGTGGATCAAAATGAAGTAGTTGTTTTTCAGGATAAGGAAGGACGATTAAAAACTAGTAATATACAACTGCCAGATGTACTTATACGAGTTCCTAATGCGGTTGTTAATAATATAGTTACTTTTACTGATCAGGGTAAAATACAAGATTCCGGTACGTCAGTCAGCGATTATATTAAGAAAGCTGGTGATTCGTTCACGGGTAGCATTATTATAAATCAAAATAAAATTATAGACCTTGGAAACCCAGTCACAGATACAGACGCTGCAACAAAGAAATATGTCGACAATCAAGAATCTAAGTACGTATTGGCCAACGGCGGTATAATGCGTGCATTTCTTAATATGAATAATAATGGCATTAACAATCTTAGAACACCGGAATTAGATTTTGCTGCTGTGACGAAGAAATATGTAGACGATAGCAACATTCCTATAACAACTTCGCTAGCTACAATCAATAATGAAATGACTACACTAAATAATACTTTTTCTAGACATGTAGAAACGTTCTTAAATTTTCGTAGAAATATAAACAAAACCATTAAAGATTTTTTTGGGGAACAACCAACCGTTGACATAAAACTCTCCGACGTTAACATGAAACTCAATGATATTGTCAGTGGAATACCTAATATTGTTCAAAAACTAATCTGATTAAAATTCCACACGGACAAATTAAAAATATCGTATATACAGTAGCATCAGGATCAACAACATGGACACCGCAAAATAACACACTCGAACATACCGCAGAAGTAACTGGGTTATACAGGTTATCTATGTACGGTTCGGAAATTACTGCGGCAACTTCATTATCACCAAATGTATATCATAATCCTCTATTGGTGATGCTAACCAAGAATATGAAAGAAATCTTTACGCTGATATCAACGGAAATACCTCCGAGACGTTACTGGTGGTGCCTAGAATTCGTAACTGAAACTTAATTAAATGACGTTGTTAGTATAATGGATCAACCTCAGTCTCGCATCGACGTTCAACGTTACAGATGCAATCAGGTATGTGAGCGTCTCACTAAACTAAATAATTTTATCGACTATTATAACACGAAAATAAAAAAATACAAAAGACGTATAGTTGTTATTGATGTAGTTGTTTACTCGGTTTCTACTGTTATTGCTGGAACAGGATTATTATTATCAACATTGACGATGACAGCACCTGCTGTTATAACCATTATTGTTTCAGCATCAACGACTATTGCTGGTGTTCTTGGTATTATAGCCAAAAAGATAGATACCTGTACAAATGCTAAATTGCACGATTATATGATTAAATTACATACTGTGGCAGAGGCATGCTCTAAACTATCTTTGTACATTTCTTCGTGTGTTAGTGATGGTGAAATATCCGATACTGAATTCGCGATGATGATGAAAACCTATGATGATGCGTTTAAGGTAATCGCTAATGATTTTAACGAATTAAATAACAACGATAATAATAATGACAGACAGGGAGTTACTTCAGCAGATCGTCACTAATACAACTCCGTCAAAAACTACTATGATATCGTTAAGTTCGACCAATCCGGAATTTAGCGTCAATTTTCCAACATCAATTCCTGCAAAAGAAATAGCATTAGCACAGTTACGGGTTTATTATAGCTGGCCAAATATTAGATCAAAACCATTTGGTGGACTACAGCCAAATAATTCATTAGTATTCGCTAATAAGAATAAGCCTGATGGAACTCCTGATTGGCAAGTAGTTGCTATTCCAACGGGCGGTTATCAAATAGAACAGATTAATGATGAGTTCCAACGCAGAATTAAATCTATTACAGGAAAAGAATCAAAAATAGCAATTACTGTCTACGAACCAACATTATCAGCGGTTATTGAAATAAATTCCCCTGATTATTCTGTAGATATTTATCAAAGTTCGATTAGATCAGTATTAGGATGGCCTGAAGTTCCACCGGTTTATCAAGGACCACCAGAACCACAACGATCTGATTTCGTCGTAGATGTTGAAAAATTTATAAAACTTCCAGAATATCGAAAAACTTATCCGTTTATAGAGATTCCGGATGCTTATCGTGGTTATGCACAGTATAATCATTTTATAGATTTTGTTCGGGGTAAAGGTACAACAAGAATAGCAACAATTAATGTTGAAGAAATTAACTCAAAATCAAGACCAATTAAATCTGAACATGGACGTGTACTTAATGATCTAAGAAATTTATTTTTCAGCATCAGCACTTCCTACAACGATGACTTAAAAAATCAAATAATTGAAACAATACAACATTTGAATCAGGTTGCATCAGACTTAGAATATGTAAATAAGGCTATCGTTGATAGAGAAAAAACATTAAACGTACCAGTAGATAGATTTCTTAGTACTTATATAGTTAATGAAGATGATCCTATTCAGCGAGTAAGCTATAAACGTTTATTTAAAACAGTATTTCTTAAATATTATGGAATCACAGAAGAACAGCTACCAACATTTGTAATTCCCGAATTTAACTCTGAAGAGCTAAAGAAGTCAGTTAATGATCTTATTGATGAACACTTTAAAAGAATATGTGATTCATGGAAAAATTAATACCTACACCAACTATTCTTAAATATAATAATGATCCACATGGTGGAGGTCGCCATATCTCACCTGGTATTGTTAATATAACATCTACGATCGCGGTCAATCTAGTATGTGACGTAATTGATGACAGCTATCAAGTAGATCTTTCAAAGTCTAACCAGGCCCAACAGGGGTATATACTATATGCATTTAGCCCTCAAGTACCCCCGGGTGGTTAATTATATCTGAGCCAATTAATCCAGTTTATCTACGTGTACATAATCCATTATTGTCAAGAATAAATTTCAAACTTACTGACCAGGCAGGATACATTTTGGATCTACGAGGAGAGTCACTTAATATTAATTTGTATATACGCTCGTAGAACGTCCGAGTAAATAATCAGGGGGAAAAAATAATCTGATGGGTAGTTTACTAATCAAAATTAATAATAATCAATTCCTATGATTAAAGCAATTGTATATATAATAAAGCGAGATAACTCTGCTATCTCTCTCTGCAGAGTAATTTAAACGATTATGTCCCTTACTACTACGTCGTTACCTGTACAAAACCCAGTTGTACATACGTATATCGAACAAAGCGTATTAGTCCGTCTGTCTGTTAATCCTTACAGGCTTGTTAAAAACCAACCTGTTTGATATATTCTTGCCCTATAATGTGAACGGTGTTGTATTCTGATAGCAATTTTAAAACCTTAAAACGAAAAATATATGTGTATAAGGCCGTACTAGAACAGGATGTACTTTATCGATTTTGTGTGGGCTTGGCTGACGTAGTAGTTATTCATCTTCAGACTGCATGTATTTTGACCTTAACGAGCTATAACTCATACGTGCAATTATTTTATGAATTTTGAAAAATTGAAGTACAGTTCTACATTCTATTAGTAATACAAGTTCTGTGAGACAGCGCAAATATTTTATATATACTTAAATTTAACTGTATTATTGATAAGAGAGCGATGGCCGAAGTGGTAAGGCGTTTAGACGTAGATCGAAGTTGTGCAGACTCTCGTGTGTTCGAGTCTCCAAAAATCCTAAAGATATTTTATCTTGCATTTGGCGACGGATGCTTTTTATAATTGGGGGTACGAAACCCAACAGAAAAATAATACAACTTTCCCACCATGTAACCATATGGTGGGTGTAATTTTGTATAAAATCTGTTGGACGTAGATAAATCCCCCCTCCCCCTTGTATTCCGTCTATAGTTAAGTTTGTTGTTAAGTTTGCTGTTAAGTTTATGTTTGTACTGTTTGCAAAAATCAAAATCATCACCATTTGTATATATTCATGTTCATACAATCATATGTCATTAGGATAAGTTTACATGTAACCTCTGATCCTGCTAGGATGTCATATGGCAACCTAGGGGATCACATGGGGTTGAGTCTGTATAAATGTGTTTCGTCTAATTTCGAATATCCTCTGAGCTTTCTAGGATGTTGTTTGACAACTTAGGAGTTCACATAGGGATAAATTGTGTCTGTCTGTTTCGTCTTTCGAATTTCCTCTGATCCTGCTAGGATGTTATATAACAACCTAGGGGGTCACATGGGGATTAATTCAAATGCCCCTGAACTTGCTAGCATGTCATATGGCAAGCTAGAAGTTCATATGGGGTTGTGTTGTGATTATATGTTTTGTAAATATTTTTTATTTAGAAGAAATATATATATATATATAATGAACCAAGAAAACATTAATGATATTATTTCTGCTATTAAAAAATTAAAACATAACGGAATAAATCTCTCCGATAATCTTGATCCTGAGAAAACATTATGTGATTATGAAATATTAAAACAACGAAAAATCGACAATAAATACACATTACCATCCAATTATAAATTCGTAAAATCAATTTATCAGTCTATGTTAGAATCCTTGGCAATGGTAAATGAAAAACAGGTAAAGCTATTTGCGCCTCTTGCACGTTCGATCGAAAATGTTAGATCCGAACTATCTCGTGAATACGAGAAAAAGAAGATTCTGGACAATCGTGTAATGCAATTAAGAAAAATTATGTTATTTGATTCTGTCAAAAGTGAAAGTGACACAGAGAGCGACGGTGAAGGTACCCATAGCAAAATATAGAGTCGAACTATATACAATTTATTTATTAGGAAGACAGAGTTAGATAACATATTCAAATATAATCGGCTGATCGTATTTTATTGAATATGAAGATTTGTATACTTTATTTGCGACAAATTGTACTGATTGTGGATGTATGCTAAAATGTTTTGCAGCCGCATATATTGATGGAAAAGTCATTTCTTGGTCTGTTTCTGTATTTATGGATTTAATATATCTTCTTGCAAACTTTTTACATTTTCCAGTATTTCCACGTGCAGAATTCTGACTTTGTGTAATAGTTTGCAGGTTACATAGATTATTATTTTTGGTATCTCCATCAATATGATCAACTACAAGTCCATTTTCAACTACTCCACGAAAACATTCGAATATGAATTTATGTGAGTAATAATGTTTTCCCCCAGCAGTAAATCTAAAATAACCTTTATTATTAAGACTACCGACTGGGTTTTTTGATTTACAGTGTCTGATTACACCATCTCGGGATGCTTCATAATTTTTATTATGGGATGCGCCACAAATTCGTGTTTATTACGAAATGCTTCTTTTCTTAATTCTCTTATAAAGTTTTTGTCGATATCATCATAAGTCTGATTTGTCTGATTCATTTTATATAATAATATTATTTGTCTAAATCATTGTTTTGAAATCTGGTCAGATAATCTTCTACGGTTTGTATAGGAGATTTACCTGACAATGTATTATTTTTTTTGTCATAATATCGTTTTAATTCCCTGTATTTTTTTCCGCCACATTTTAAACACAATTGAGTTTTTCCTCTGACTCCAACACCACATTGCACACATGGTATTGGTCCTGTACTTCCATTTTTGATACTTTGCGCATGATTTCCACAGTATTCATTCACACACGATTTATTACAAGGAGAAGTATGTCCAATTTTGAGCCAAGCACATTTGTTTTTTGTTTCAAGCATTATATATACTAAAATTTTAATTTAAATATTTGTCTTAATTATATGAACAAATTATCGGCAATTGAACCTAAAAGAGCTAGATTTGATCTTGACAGACTATCAGAATATAAATTTAGTACTTTGATGCAAGATCTAGCTTTAACAAATGAGGATATACGTATCCGTAAAGCCAAAAAGGAATTTCGTGACGATGGTGCGGCTCATACATGGTCAACATTCAGAGTTGGAAATGTTGTCAATATGATGAATGACAAACGAGGAAAAGTAATTATTAATCACCTTGATGATCAAAAATATTTTATTTTAATAAAATTTATTGTAAATACAGAAGAAGATACTTGGATTATTCGTGACAAGCGCGATCCAGTACGCATACAGTCAGGAAATAATATTGTTCTCTTGAATAATAAATCTAAACGCGGAATACTGACTGGCATTGATAAACCGTATTATGAACGGGGGTACCCTGTGACTGCAGTTGTATATGCAATATATCCGCTGAATAATAAACCTGACGTCCGGGATCTTAAGCCGATGAAACTGTCAGGTCAAGAATAAACTGTGTCGCTGAACGAGTTACAGAACATTTCATAAATGCGATACGTGGTAATGGTTTAACAGATTTAAGGCGTAAAAAAATAAATACGTGGGCAGAATCAGTTAAAGATACTGGAGCATCTATCAGAGATGTTGCTGATCTAGAAAAGAAATTAAGATTTCCAATAACTGAAGACGCTGACAGGAGAGATTTTATATAAACCAAAATACATAAAAAATGGAGCTCCTATAGATATTATTGATCATAATTCGCATGCATGGACCTCAGCAGTAACAATATTTCCACGAGATAGAACGGTTAAATTTTATGATGGTCATATATTTGATTTTATCAAAAATATCAGTAAAAGTGACCCTGTATCCGTTTGGTTATTTCAAAGTTCAGAATATGATTATTACGATCAGTTTGTACGGCCTAATGGTGATATTTACCGTACAGAATATCTTAATGTAGAAATGGAACATCTTGCGCTGAAATATACTTCAGACGATGTCAAAGTTAGACAATTATTAAATAATTGTTTTACTGTTCCATCTGTAGCGGCTCATTTCGCTCAGGAGAAAAATTTATGGAAACCAACACGATCGGAATTTCTTGAAGATATCCAGAAAAGCTGCGTAGAATATGGACACGGAGGATTGTGGAATACTAAATATAAGTATAATGACGTTATATCTGTTGATATGGTAGCATGTTATCCTGGAAGTTTTCTTGGATACGGAGAATGTTCTGAATACTTTAAAGATTCGGACATCCATCACACGAGATGACCAGGGTTGCGATAAACGGACATTTACCAGATTTTGACTTAACCGGATTTGCTCATGTAGAATCATTTGAGTTTGCAGAAAATCTCCATCCGAATACTTATGCTTGGTTTGGAAGACATTTTTCAGAAAAATGTTGGGTTCCAATAGTATTATTGCGATATATGCTTGATGTTGGAATTTTAACATTATTGAAGGTGAGTGAGGCAATTATATCGTATCGGTTACAAAAGCAAGTTTGGTTACCAGAACCAAATAGATTTAATATTGATGATGCCAGGAAAAAATTTCCTAATCTTAATGAAGATGACATTATTAAAATTACTAATAATATACGTAAATGCAGGGACGAGCATGATGAAAAACTTGCAAAAGATCTTGGTAGAAAGATAATTGGTAAATTTACTCAAGGAGGAGCATATGATCATAAAAGACACTGTACAAGATTGATTATGGACGATGCTGAACTCGATTTTATAATGCTGATACAACGGAAAAAACACATTTATAAATCGGAGTAATGCTTATTTGTCAGACGGAACCAAACTAGGTACAATTGTGAGTTATCTTGATGGTGGCTCACCGCAATTTACTCATTTAAGATCATCTATGTTGGCATATGTTTCTATAAATCTACTGTCTATGATAAATAGATTTCCTCGTGATGCTGTCAGAGTCGCCACGGATTCGTTTTATATAAATAAAAAATATACAGATTTGTTAAAACCGCTACTTGGTAATGGTGAATGGGGATCATGGAGAATAAAACAAGAAAATATACTTAGTTATTCTGAATCCGCCGACGTTGAAATTAAGGAAATATATTACAAAAATAATAATCAAGTATCAAAGTCATCAGCACCATCTGCATATGATCCTGTGGCTAGACGTAAAGCTGTTTATCTTAACGGATGCGGTGGTTCAGGTAAAACAACGCGTGTGATTAAATTATTCATGAATAATAATTCAGATATAATTGTTTTGACACCGACACATAAACTCGCCAGAGAAATAAAAGAGCGAGGAGTAAAATCATGTACATATCATAGTTTCTTTAGATGGTGTGGAGACACATGGACTCCTGAACGAATGGGTGAGAAATATATACCTACATATACTATATGGGACGAGATATGCACGGTGTCTTTAGAAATATTAAAAACATTTCTTGATTGGTTATTAACAAAGAATACTGCTGTAATAATGTGTGGTGATCATGGTCAACCACCACCTTTTATTGGTCAGTCTCCACATGAATGGCTGAAGAATAACGTAGATTATTACGAGGAAATAAATGATGACCATAGAGCTATTGATGAACCGCTGAAGGAATTTAAAAGGTTAATCAGACTACAACCAGACAGAGTACAATGTGAAATAATGCGAGGAGTAATTCCAGAGACTTCTATGAATGATTTTCTAAATTTATGGAATCCCGCTGATTTAATAGTTGCAAGTAGAAAGATAGTTCGTGATGAACTACAGGATATATTATTTTTGTTACATAAAGAAAAGTTTTCAGATCTACCTGTACCTTTGTGTTATCGCCCAGCAGATACTGGACGACAGAATATTGATGTTGAAATTCCTGGTGGTGGAATACAGAATCTTGTCTTGAACGATATTATTTTAGTCGATTTTAATAATGTTGAGAATGCACTGAGTATGAATAAATCACCGTGGACGTTAGGATATGCTATAACTATTCACTCATCACAGGGGTTAACTATTTCTGATACAAATATCTGGATTATAGATGATCGGATCGAATGGTCAAATTTAGTCTATCTCGCAGTTTCTAGAGTCAGACGAATATCTCAACTACATAGGGTTATTATGAATTTTACAGAAAATAAAAATCAGACTGTTAATAATGACGTAATAAGAAAAAACTATCTGGTTATAAGCAATGTGACAAAAAAAAAAAATAATCGTGACTTTGATATTGATACTGATTTATTATAACACTAAAACAACGACAAAATAATCATTGTGCAAGCTGTAACTGTAATATGTTATGGCAATATTCGAATAATAATCCAAGGCAATTTACCGTAGACAGAATTAATAGTGATCTTGGTCATATACGTGATAATGTGATGCTGACCTGTCTTGAATGCAATCGACGTAGAGGTTCTGGTTATGTTATTGTATGTGGTGGTAATTGTGTGTCTTTAGGAATCACTTGTAATTGTCCACGTACAAATCCACGTTGAGGGGCTGTCGAATCTAATCTGTAGATTGGAGGTCTACCAGTGGATCTTACCACGCTAGAAATTGTATGTGTAGTCACGCTCCAGATAGGATCAGTTGCTCTTTTTTACCACCTTCAAGTTCACCAGGTTCATATAAATATCTTACAGTTACATTACCTGATACTGGTTGAGGTTGTTGTCTGTCATCGCTACGGTGTATATATTTTTTTGTAATCGCATTAGAAGGTTTCATGGAAGTTGAACGAGTAATTTCATTATTTAACGCAGCTATCACACTTGGTAACCTTGTAACCCATTCACGAGATATCTCACCGGACTTAAAGTCAGTGGATATTTCCTTTGCGTATTGGTATCCAAATAACCGCTCAGCAAGTGTTCGATTAAATCGTTCAACAATTGCCTGATCACGATGAATTTCAGTATGTCCTCGTCTGATTTTAACGTTATGGTTCTTCATCAACGATAATTCTGCACCAAGAAATTCTTTGCCAGGATCAACTTGTAATAACTGTGGCCATCGCAAAGGTCCTCGCTGATAAATTCGTTCAAACGCAGATGCAACTTCAGATGCTGACTTTGTTGATAACGGTTCCGCTTCTTTATTTCTACTTGCAACGTCAACGACAGTTAATGCGTATTTGTATGTGCGTGATTGACGTCTACCAATTTTAATGGTGTCATGTGGTAAAAATAAAATATCTGCTTGATGAACCTCATTAGGGACGCTGACATCAAAATGTGTATACTGAATTTTTTTAGGTGGTGGTAGGTAAATTTGCCATATTGCCTGTCGTGCTAACCACGCTGCAGCAACAGAACGTGAAACGTTTGCTGCTTCAGCAAGTTTACTAATAGCTGATCTGCCTCTCCAATATCCTCTTGGGCTATAATAAATGGATTCCATTATAATAGTTATATAATTAATTACCAGCCCCTAACATTTTTTTACCTTTCATGGCAGATTTTACTAGAAAACTAGCTAGTTTTTCTCTGACAGATTTATTAGGTATAGAATTTAATGCATGAATCAATTTTACATCTGCGAGATGCCGTTGTTGTAAATCTTTACTTTTATACGCAACGTCATGAACATGACACGCTTGATCAATCTTGTTTATTGGATACTCTCCTCTTATTTATTGGATACTCTCCTGATCTTGGTTGATCTTGATTATCAAGTCGGATATCAAGTCGAGTTCCGGGACCGCAATAATTATATCCAGGAAGATGTTTCTCACCGGGGTATTTAGCCCATGGAGTTCCTGGTAATTTTCCTAATAAAGCGGCAATATCTCCACCTGTCTTTGTTTTGACAAATTTGTATTTCTTCGTGCCACATTTAACGCATTTGCCTGTGAGAGCACGTCGTTAATTTTTCGTTGTAATTGTCGTTAGTTCAGCAGTGGGTGTAGACGCTCTACACCGAACACAATATAGACTAATATTATTTACTATATGGCTATAATTGACTTTTCGGCGACACGAAAACAGGAACCAGTAAAACATCATCCAGCATTACCAAATTCGATAAGGATGATTATAATAGGTCCATCTGGATCAGGTAAAACACAACTATTATTAAATTTAATAATGCGATGGTTAAAATGGAGTAAAGTGTATTTAGTAGCACCATCTGTAGATGATCAACACTGTTACGAAGTACTTAAAGATTTTAATGAAAATGCAAAATTGCTGAATGAAAACGGTAATGATGTTGTTGACTTTATTACCGATATTGATGAGGCCCCATCTGTAGATGACCTAGATGGATTTATTGATAATTTAGTGGTGTACGATGGCGTTATGCTGGACAGACAATCAAATCCAGCTAGAATATTTTCTCGAGGTAGACACAAGAATACAGATGTTATAAACGTCACTCAGCGTTATGCACAAATTCCAAAAGTGATCAGAGATAACTGCAATATTTTAGTAATGTTTAATGGAGTAGATAATTATAATTTACAGAATATTTATTATACTTGGTGTTCAGGGGATATGGATATGATGAAGTTCAAAAACTTTTTTGCTCAAGCACAAGCTGTTCCGTTTGGATTTATTACAATAAATTTACATGATCCAAGATCCAGATATCGTATAGGTCTGGATAAAATCTTTGGTTAATTATAGCAGCAGGCAGGGTGAACGACAAAAACTGAGTGACCCGGTAAGTAAACTAAAAGCATTATGACATAAAAACAAAAAGTCAAAAATAAAATAACAAAAACGAGCTAACATTATCCGTTTTGGTAATAATAAAAGTTAGGAAATCGGTTTAGCGTTATTGACATTATTTTTCAGCCCCTGTAGGAACCTTTATTTTATGAAATTTGCTCGAAACCAATTTGTAGGGTTCACCCTGCTGGCTGCTACAACCAATACGAAGATTCAAAGGGAAGTATGTGTTTCCTTAATTATTATTTCTTTAAAGACAAAATGCTTAATCAGAATATGCATTTTGTCGAGTAAGGCACTGCAATGGAAGTTTGTCATTTGCATAATTATGCCTGGTTTAATCTTTGACTTACAACTTTTCTTAACAATAATGTTAGAAATTTTTAAGTCTTCGTTTTGACATTCAGTAACTCAAATTCTAATTATTCTGGCCTACTTCTACATCATCTGTGTTTGAGTAATTTACACAATTGGCTTTAAGATAACTTGGACATCATTCAATCATTCAGAGTTTCGAAAATTAACTATGCCAACATGCATACATATTGAATGGTGACAACTGAAATGCTACTAGAAATCAGTCATTATAAATTATGAAAACTGACTAGAAATTCGTCTACCCACAGGCTAAAAGCTACTGCTAATTTTGGGCCTTATAGAGATGTCTAAGAAGCATTTTGCCTATGAAATATTGTTAAAGTTGATAATAAATGATTAGTGATGGACAATGCTTCCAATCAAAGCTCTTAATAATGATAGTTGAAAGTGATTTAAGATTGGATAAAGTTGTTTACTTTAATAATATCTTACAAATAATATAGGTTTGCTATATAAACATAAGAAATACCTCAGGAAACTGGACCAATTTATTATAAAGCCTACATTTAGCCAGGTATTGACTACTGTTTGACAATAGATAGAAAACACTAGAGCCAGTTAGCAAAACTAAACAAGATTCAGATTTAAGTATAATTAAATAGGCTGATTCCTAAATTTTGCATGCTCCGTGGGACACACTATATTAAATGACTCGAAATGGCTAAATGTATTTCAAGGAAGGTATATGCAAAAGACAGTACATATTTAAACATGTATGAAGTGTAATGTGGCGGAATAAATGAAAGAATATTCTAAGCATTATTCTTTAAGATCCAGCTCATAAAAGTTACATGAAATGACCACAACATAATGGTGAACAGTTTAAGTGTAGTCTGAACATTCTGAAGCGATAATTTATAGCTCCTTGATCGCAAATATTACAACAACAACAAAGTGTTGAAACAACAGTGTGTATCATGTTTTAAAGATGTATTATACCTCTTGTATCAGTGTCAATTACTTTGCCTTTGTGCATGGAGAGTGCATGTCACCATTGTTGTCAATACTTAATTTCATCATTCCTGATCATTATGCAACACCCTGTTTCTGACCTAGAAATTCTGATGCATAGGTTATAATACGAAACCTTAATATATATATATATATATATATATATATATTCCGAACATAATCCAGTTGGGATCGAATGATGATAGTTGATATCCACGGGGTATAACTAATTCTGAGCAAATTAAATTATTTGGAAATTTATTAATTAAAATAACTCCAAGTTATTCATTTTCCTATGTTTAATAAGCAACACAGTTATATAATTTTGTTGAGAAATGCTAAAATCTACCCAACAACACAATAATGCACTCTTAGTGATGTTACCACTAATCCTGTCCTCAATGAATGCAGTAACCATACAAGATCCTGGTAGTTAGCTAGTTGCGGATATACAAACAACTAGCTAACAATTACATTGATTCATTGATATTCCAGGTGATGCAAATAGTTAGATCTAGGTCTTACATGCACTATAGTTTAATGTAACTGTCCACTAGAGGTAATTACCGAACCTATTGATGTTTTACAATTGACAGTTAAAACTCAAGCCATACTGTTAGACAAATGGCAACTTCATTACTAACAAAATCCCATGAAGTAACTAACACTCTGTTGGTCAAATATAATTTCCTGGAATTTAAGATAAGGTTTTTTCTTTTGAAATGCAAAGTGTTTAAACAATCTTTGACGTTTTGGATAAATAACAAGATTTTCAGGATGGCCAACATGGTGGTCATATTGGATTAGTACCATTGACAAGATAATGCAAGGAATAAGTGTACACCACTTCTAACAACCGTCTCTCCGATCAACGTTCCGGATTTGTTTGCAAAGTTTGACCCGTTAGAGACAAGCTTGACAACACAAGTTCATTTGACTCATCATGACCATACAGTTGTGATACAGGATATACACGCCAACCTTTAACCGCAGTTGAACCTGTTTCTATGGATATTGTTTGTACTGTAGTAATGAGGCGCACTCCAAAGTCATTTAAACTCGATCCAATTCCGACATCACTGCTTCTTGAGCCTGTAAATGTAAAATATTTCAGCCCAGCCCCGTTCTTTTCATTCTGTACACTCAGCCACTCTAAGTTGTCATATACAATTTATGCCCAATTTAAGTTAAGAATACCGTCAATAGCGTAGAGAGGTGCATTTCCGATGTGAAATCATGGATGACATGTAACAAGCTGCTATGATGATGAAACTGATGCTATCTTGATCGCCACGCAAAGACGTTTCCATTCACATCCTTTACGTCAAATGATGCTTATCAGCAGTGGCAAGATTAAATTTGCATAGCCAGTATGAAACCAAGATGTCACTCTTGACAATACACTCACATTACACCAACATGTAATGAACACATTCAAGGTTGCATATCTGGATCTGAGATGCATTTGCTTCATTCGCAATTCCTTTCGGTTGATGCCACTAAAACACTTGTGTGTTCGTTAGTACTTACAAGACTGAATTATTATAATTCACTCCCATGTGTTTCGTCTCAGTATCCACAAAGAAACATAAAAAGTTCAAAACATGAACATGGCTGCTGGGAAGCACACATGCCCCTGTTGTGAATCCTTCACTGGCTATCAGTTTGATCTAGAAGCAATGACGAATTTTGTTCACTAACCTACATTATGTTGACTGGTTCTAGTCCAATATACCTATCTGACCTCACCCATATGTATGCTCAAACTAGAAACTTATGGTCCTCTCCCAACATTCGTATTCTCATTGTTAAAACGAAGTCATATGGACAGCATTTTATCCCTACCAGGGCCCAGCTGCATGGAACAAACTTCCCATAGATAATAGACACAAGGACACGGTGATCACATTCAAGAGTTCTCTTAAAATGCACCTATTTCGAATACAAGAAGAGTCTTAAAGACTTAATGGTGTTTACTTCCTTAATTATTGTCAGCATGTGATTTGTTCTATAATTTCATGTTTGCTTTATAATCTTGTCGTTAGGTAATACCGCTAATATTGTAAAGACCTTAGAGCTTCTAAAGATTTGGCGCTGTTCTAAGTTCGCATTATTATTATTGTTATTATTATTATTGTTATCATTATTTACGGTCAACTAGACGCCATCATTATCAGAAGTCTTTAAGTGAAAACACTAATTCAATATGCACATTTAGCCATG
>JAECUM010006674.1:0-166786 GCA_016617855.1 Megalonaias nervosa | reverse complement strand
TGCCATGACATATTACAGTTGCAACTTGCGCAATGATTATTCTGTAGTTGTTTTAGTGTTATAATAAATTCAGCATCAATATCAAAATCACGCTTATTTTTTTTTGTCAAACTGCTTATAGCTGACTAATTTTTTATTGATATCGACATTGTTAGTGATTTCTTCAGTTATTACGTAATCTACAATAACCCTACGCAGTTGTGATATTTTCCTGACTCGAGATACGGCGAGATAGACTAAATTCGACCATTCAATACGATCATCTACAATCCAGATTCTAGTATCAGTTATAGTTAATCCCTGCGACGAGTGAATCGTTATAGCGTATCCTAACGTCCATGGCGATTTATCCATGTTCAACGCGCTCTCAACAACATCAAAAGCAACCAACACGATATCATTCAAGACAAGATTTTGTACCCTTGGTGAAACCAAGGCACCTGGTATTTCAACTTTAATATTTTGTCGTCGAATATCTGCTGGGCGATAACACAAAGGTACGGGTAGATCCGGAAACTTTTCTTTATGTAACGTAAATAATTTCTTTTGCATTTCATCACGAACTATCTTTCTACTTGCGACTATCAAATCAGCAGGTCTCCATAAAATCCAAAATTCATTCATAGAAGTTTCTGCAATTACTTTACGCAATATCTCGCATTGTATTTGATCTGGCTGAAGTCTGATTAATCTTTTAAGTTCTTTCAGCGGTTCATCAATAGCTCTATGGTCATCATTTATTTCTTCGCAATAATCTACAAATGTTTTCAACCATTCATGTGGAGACTGTCCAACAAAGGGTGGTGGTTGACCATGATCGCCACACATAATCACAGCAGTATTCTTCAATAACAACCAATCAAGAGATGTTTTTAGTGTTTCTAACGACACCGTGCATATCTCGTCCCATAATATATACGTAGGTATATATTTTTCACCCATCCGCGATGGGGTCCACGTGTCTACGCACCATCTAAAGAAACTATGGTATGTACATGATTTTACTCCTCGTTCTTTTATTTCTCTAGCAAGTTTATGTGTAGGTGTCAAAACAATTATATCTGAGTTATTATTTATAAATAAGTTAATCGCACGAGTTGTTTTACCTGAACCACCACACCCATTAAGATAAACGGTCTTATGTCTAGATACAGGATCGTACACAGATGGTGCAGATGACTTTGATATTTGATTATTATTTTTGTAATATGTCTCCGCAATTTCAACATCGGCAGATTCAGAATAACTAAGTATATTTTCTTGTTTTATCCTCCACGTCCCCCATTCACCATTACCGAGTAGCGGTTTTAATAAATCCTTATATTTTTATGTATATAAAATGAATCCGTAGCGACTCTGACAGCGTGACGAGGAAATCTATTTATCATCGATAGTAGGTTTATCGAAACATAAGCTAACATCAAAGATCTTAAATGAGTAAATTGTGGTGAGTCGCCATCAAGGTAGCTCACATTGGTACCTAGTTTTGTTCCATCTGATAAATAAGCATTACATCGGTTTATAAATGTGTTTTTCTCCGTTGTATCAGCGATTATAAAATCTAGTTCAGCATCGTCCATAATCAATCTTGTACAATGCCGTTTATAATCGTATGAACCACCTTGAGTAAACTTACCGATTATCTTTCTACCAATATCTTTTGCAAGTTTTTCATCGTACTCGTTCCTGCATTTACTTATTTTAATGACATGATCTTCATCAATATCAGGGAATTCTTTCCTGGCATCATCGATATTAAATCTGTCCGGTTCTGGTAACCAAACTTGCTTCTGTGAACTATACGATATAATCTCTTCAGTTACTCTCAACGATATTAAAAATCCAGCATCAAGCTTATATCGCAATAGTACTATCGGAACCCAACATTTTTCTGAAAAATGTCTTCCGAACCAAATATAAGTAATCGCATGGAGATCTTCTCTAAACTCGAATGATTCTACGTGAGCAAATCCTGTTAAGTCAAAATCTGGTAAGGGTCCGTTTATTGCAACCCTGGTCATGTCATGTGTAGGATGTCCGAATCTCTTAAAGTATTTAGAACATGCTCCATATCCAAGAAAACTCCCAGGATAACACGCTATCATATCAACCGAGATAACATCACTATAATCGTATTTGGTATTCCATAATCCACCGTGACCATATTCTATACAACTTTTCTTGACATCTTCAAGAAATTCCGATCGTGTCGTTTTCCATGAATTTTTCTCCTGAGCGAAATGAGCAGCGACTGACGGAACTGTAAAACAATTATTCAATAATTGTCTATCTATGACATCATCAGAGGTATATTTCAGTGCAAGATGTTCCATTTCCTCATGGAGAGATTCTGTACGATAAATATCACCGTTAGGTCGTACAAATTGATCGTAATGATCAGATTCCGAACTCTGAAATAACCAAACAGAAACAGTATCGGTTTTACTAATATTTTTAATAAAATCAAAGACATCACCGTCATAAAATTTAACCGTTCTATCTCGTGGAAATATTGTTACTGCAGCAGTCCATGCGTGCGCGTTATGATCAATAATATCTATCGGAGCTCCATTTTTTATATATTTTGGTTTGTACAAAATCTCTCCGGTTAACGTTTTTACTGCTATTGGAAATCTTAATTTCTTCTCTAGCTCAGCAACATCTTTGATAGACGCTCCTGTATCTTTAACCGACTCTGCCCACGTTTTTATTTTTTTACGTTTTAAATCCGTTAAACCATTACCACGTATCGCGTTTGTAAAGCGTTCTGTAACTCGCTCAGCTACGCAGTTTATCCTTGACAATTTCATCGGTTTGAGATCCCCAACATTAGGTTTATTATTTAGCGGAAATATTCCATAGACAACCGCAGTTACAGGGTACGATCGCTCATAATACGGTTTATCTATGCCAGTTAGTATTCCTGGTTTAGATTTATTACTCAAGAAGATATTATTTCCGGACTGCACGCGGACGGGATCGCGCTTGTCACGAATAATCCAAATATCTTCTTCTGTATTTACAATAAATTTTATTAAAATAAAATATTTTTTATTATCAAGGTGGTTAATGATTACTCTTCCTCGTTTGTCATCCATCGTATTAGAAACATTTCCAACTCTAAATGTTGACCATGCATGAACTGCACCATCGTCACGAAATTCCTTCTTGGCCTCACGGATACGTTTAGTTATATCCGCATTCGTTAAAGCTAGATCTTGCATCGAAATACTAAATTTATACTCGGGTAGTCTGTCAAGATCGAATCTGGTTGTGTAGGGTTCAATCACGGATAATTCTTCCATATTATAATTAGGGCAAAATATATATTTAATTGAACATTAATCTTTTGTATATGTTTCAACCAAATCATTGCAACTGATTAAAAATCGGTTATACGTCTCCGTGTAACAGAGCATGCGTGAATAAATACTGTAGTTATCATACGCAATGCGTCAGAAATGGGAGTCTAGGACCAAAACCGTGTATTGTGTGTAGTGCTGGAGTGCGAGGAAAGACTCAACTGTGTGCGCAATGCAGTGGTAAAAAGTACAGAGAGTTGAAACGATATTACGATAAAAAATATAACACTGACTCTCCTATAAAAACCGAAGAAGATTATCTAGCTAGATTTTCAAAAAACAATGATTTAGAAAAATAAATATTATATATAAATGGAGCAAAATGAGTTTGTGAAGCACCCAATCATCACCAATTATGAAGCATCTCGAGAAGGTGTGATTAGAAACTGTCGATTAAAAAAACCAGTCGGTAGTATTGATAATAATGGTTATCTTAGATTTAATACCAAAGGAAATAAAAATTATCGATCACATAGATTTACCTATGAGTGTTATTTTGGACCGATCAAAGATGGATATATAGTTGATCACATCAATGGTGATAAGCTTGATAATTCGATTTCCAATTTACGAGTTACTACACAGAGTCAAAATTATAAATCCGGAAACACAGGAAGGTGTAAATTATTCGGAAAGAGAGCTATTAAATCCGTAAATGCAGATGGTGAAGAAATTGTTTAGATCAATTAATTCTGCTGCCAAATATTTTGACATAATACCACCTTCAGTACAATACGCGGCAGAAAATATACAAAAATCTGCCTTTTCCAAAAGATTTTTGCAAAAAATTAGATTTCAATACGTTTAGTCTACCGTATTTGTAATGTTACCAAATGATTAAGCGCTCCGTCAAGCATAATGATAAATATCGTAGTTATCCGTTTATACTAGATACGAGTTAATGTCAAAAGCTATCCTGATTGTCCATACTTTGTAAAAACATTTCAGTGAATTTGGATCTCAACAGTATTGCAAATAAAAATAATTTTTATAAATAGTTTTTTATTTCGTTGATTTTGTTCTGAAAACCGCGTTTTTTGTTCGAAAATCTCGTTTTTTGCATGAAAAATGACCAAAAATCAGTGAAAATCAATCAGATTTTGACAAATTCTGAAGGTCAAAACCCCAGGAAAGTTAACGGGAATTAACATTAGATTTTAAATTTATCGATGAAAAACTGTTTTTTTTCCGGATTTTTATCGTAATTCGCTAGCAAAAAACTACACAATACGAGCAAAAGAACTGGAAAAAACCAGTTTTTGATCAACAAATTTAAAATCTAATGTTAATTCCCGTTAACCTTCCTGGGGTTTTGACCCAACGAAAACTAGCAAACTCAACGAAAAACTTTGCACAACAAGCACGGGTAATATTGTACTTGTCTATGATACCTACTGAAATATAATGGTTGGTTCTTTGATACAATATACTTGTCAATATGTGTAGGTTGCATTATACTAAGCAGAGTATGTTAGTTTTCCCAAGGATTTTGTTTAGCTATTATCACAGTCAATGGTCCATCATTATCGCTGTCATTTTCACTCGTATTTTCACTCGTATTTTCACAATGCTCTCTTAACTGTCTTATACAAAAGTTCATAATCTTTTTCTGTTCGTATCCATGAGATAATTCTAGCTTGATTTTGTCAATAGCGTTTGAGAGAGGCACAAACAACTTTACCTTATCATCAGTGACAGTTGCCAGTGACTTTAACATTCCTTGTTGGATAATTTTCATGAATTTGTAATCAGCAGATAGCGTGAATCTGTTCTCGTTCTTTCGTTGTTGTAATGAGTCAAAATCACATAGAATCTTTTCAGCATTAAGATTGTCAGATACATTGATACCGTTATGTTGTAATTTTTTAATCACAGAAACAATGACATTGATATTTTCAAAATTCATTATATAATGAGTGTATATTTAATATAAAAATAAACAAAAATATACAGCGCGAGGTGATATTCGATCTACCATTCCATAGTTGTATCAGATAAACCTAATGAGGTTCTTTGTTTAGACATTTACCCCCAAGAGAACCCTTAAATATCCGAAACCGAAACTTTGGAGGCTCAGAGGGCTGTCTGTACGTGTTATTTGTTCACCCCCGAAAGAATTCCTAAATATCCGTAACCGAAACTCTAGAAACTCAGAGGGTTGTTTATACACGTGTAGGTCTTATTTTAGTGACCAACCAGATTCTGTTTATTGCCTTACAAGAATTCCTAAATATCCGAAACGAAACTCTAGAAACTCAAAGGCTGATTGGTCTTTGTGACCTGGAACCTAGGTTTATTTTTAGTTTTGCGATGTGTCTTTTGGAATGGCCCTTGTGTGGGGTACCCCTTTAGTGAAGTCACAAGGTCACGACCTCATATCACCCCCCGCTGTATATTTTTGATGATATGATAATATGATGATGATGTATGATATGATGAAATGCCGTCTTCACGCCAGCACACCAACCCATAATGATCAACCAATGGGTGATTCACAAAAGTGAATCCACCACGTGTTGACGTAGTGGATTGGTGTACTCTGAAGACGGGGGGGGGGAGCTGGAGCCCCCAATAGATTATAAATCTTGGCCTAAAATCGCCTCCCGCAGACAATTTGTCTTTCACGAGTCTCGAACCATGACCCCCCGGATGAGAGTTTCAACACGCTATCAATTGAGCTATCGGACCTTGTTATAAGTACATACTGAAAAAGTTAATATGTGTTTACCAATAACCTATTTCCTAAAAACTACGGTGTTCTTAACAAAACCACAGTTTTCTGTGTAAAATGGGATTTTATATTTCTAGTTTCCAAAAAATATATATAATTCTGTATAACACTGAGTCTATGCGTAAGCCGTTACCAAGAAGATTGATTTAGTCATAGCGTATTCTTAAAATAACTTTACGCAGTAATCGGTCACAGATACACAGCCGTTATGGAATAATCAATAAGAGCATAATTATGCAGCCACAGCCTTCTAGACAATAGATTTCGATTACCTGTGTGCACTATGAGAAATCTGTGCGCGGATTTTATGTAAACAAAGAATACAGTATTATTATTTTGTCAGTTACTGGTTGCCACATAGGGAAAGTTGCCGATTAGCATTGAATGAGACCGCCGGTAAGGTTATATTGACAAGTATATACTATGCTGTATTGTATACCAACCATTATGTATCATAGACAAGCACTATGCATCCGGATATTTTTTTTTGTTATGATTTCACATACAGATTTATATTTAGTTCTTCATTTCTTGTGTCCAGAATGCGATTGTTTTGGTCTGTAAGTTTAAAGTGTATCCTTGATAATAACGGATTATGAACTCGCAGGTACACGGGGTTAATTGGCTCTGATACCATTAACCAACCTGGTGGTGCTAATGGACTAAAATTGTATAATATGTACCCTTGCTGGGCCTGGTTAGACTTAGAAAGATCTACCTGATAGCTACCTTCAATAACATCGCATACCAGATTGACTGCAATTGTTGTTGTTATGTTTACAATGCTTGGCGATATATGACGTCCGGCACCAAAAGGGTTGTTATTATGTTTTAGTAGAACCGGTGGTGGGGTTAATTTTATCCATGATTCAATTACTCCCGGATAATATTCTTCAATAAGATCAGTTAATGATTTCTTCATTTCAGCGTTATTTAAATCTGGTATAATAAGTGTTTGTAAATCTTTTTCTGTTATTTTATAATGATCAAGAAATAACTGTTTACGCTCTTGATTAGTGTAAGTGCGTTTACTAAGATCAGTTGCAGCGTTTATAATAACTCGATTGGCGATGTACAAATCGAATAAGATACCATTTAAGTGTTTTATTGACTCGATTATTTGCTGCTTTATGTTATCGTTGTAATGTTGTGATAATGAAATAAGTAAATTTCTTAAATCATTAAACTTTTTATCGTATTCAGGCTTAAGAGTATTTAAAAATTCTTTAAAAAATTCTTCATCAACAATATATCGATTCCGCCCCCTGTCGTCTTGGATGACATCAAATACTGGTCTATTTATCTTGGGAATCCTTTTACCGTCAAAATCGGTAAAGTAATAATAATTGTCGTTTGTATCAGATTTAAATACTATTAAATTCCATGGATGTTTTCCTCGATATTCTGGATTTTTAATGAATTTTTCTTCACTCGTTTTAAATTCATTTTTAGTTGGTTCTGAAACTCCATTATAAATAGGTGCGACTTCAGGCCATCCTAACACAGATCTAATCGAACTTTGATAAATGTCTACGATATAATCAGGAGAATTTATTTCAATCACCGCTGATAGTGTTGGTTCGTAAACAGTGATCGCTATTTTAGATTCTTTCCCTGTGATAGATTTAATTCTGCGTTGGAACTCATCATTAATCTGTTCTATTTGATAACTGCCCGTTGAAATTCCAACAACTTGCCAATCAGGACTTCCATCCGGTTTATTCTTATTCGCAAATACCAGTGAATTATTTGCTGGTTGTCCACCAAACGGTTTTGACCTGATATTTGGCCAACTATGATAAACTCGAAGCTGCGCTAATTCAATTTCCTTTGCTGGAATTGCAGTCGGAAAATTAACGCTAAATTCAGGATTGATTGAACTTAATGATATCATAGTAGTTTTTGACGGCGTTGTATTAGCTACGATCTGCTGTAATAATTCTAACGATGACATTATTTAAAATACTCCGTATTTAATAGAGCGGAAATTCAACCCTCCACTTTATCATTAGAATCCACTTTGAATGCCTCATGATAAGTTTCCATTATCGTTGCGAACTCCTCATCGGATATTTTACCATCGCTGAGGTACGCCGAAAGATACGATGATAGTTTAGAATAAGATGATGTTGCTGTGTGCAATTTCATTATGTACTCGTTTAGTTTATCATTTGTACACGTAGATATTTTCTTAGCGATAATACTGAAAATACCTGCGCATGTTGTTGCCGTGGAAACTATAGTTGTTACAACTGCAGGCGCTGTCATCGTTATTGTTGATAGTAATAATCCAGTTCCAGCAATAACAGCAGAAACCGAGTATACCATTATATCAAAAACAACCATACGTCGCCGATATTTTTTTACCTTTATCGTGTAATCGTCGATGATATTTTTTAGTTTGATTTGACACTCACATACTTGAACGTATCTGTGACGTTGAACATCGATATGTGACTCTTGATTCATTATACTTATCTAGGTAACTAATTGAGGAGTTTCACACACAAATTCCAAACACCACCAGTATAGTGCTCTGGTTAATTTTTTATCAGATGCTTCCAGCAGAAATGTTTCTTCCGCATCTTTATTTATTATAACGGATACAACTCCAGAAAAAGCATCGATTGAATAACACCATGGAAATGTAGTAAATATACTGAATTTTGCACTACTAAATACGGACAGTCTGTATACACCAGTGACTTCTGCGGTGTGTTTGAGATTATTATCTTGCAGTGTCCATACTCCTAATCCTGATGCTACTGTGTATACTACGTTGAAGTTCTGCTTGTGAGGAATTTTAATAAGATTCGTTTTTTCAATGATATTAGGAATTCCACTAACAATACCGTTGATTTTCGTGTTAATGTCGGTAAGTTTTATGTCAACGACTGGTGGATTTCCAAAAAAGTCATTAATAGATCTGTTTATATTTCTACGGAAATTTAGAAATGTTTGTACATGATTAATATAATCAGTTCTAAATGCAGCAATTCCATCATTGATTGTCGTTAACGAAGTCGTTATTGGAATTTCCTTATCGTCGACGTATTTCTTCGTTGCAGCGTCAAAATCTGTTTCTGGTGTTCTGAGATTATTAATACCATTATTATTCATGTCGAGAAATGCACGCATTATACCACCGCGCACTGACACGTACTTGGATTCTTGATCATCGACGTATTTTTTTGTTGCTGCGTCTGTATCCGAGGTTGGGTTCATAAGATATGTAATTTTTCTTCCTGACATAATAATGTCACCGGTAAATGCATCACCAGTTTTCTTAACATAGTCGTTAACCGATTTACCGGAATCCTGTATTTTACCTTGATCAGTAAAAGTAACGATATTATTAACAACCGCGTTGGGAATTCGTACAAGTACATCTGGTAGTTGTATGTTACTCGTTTTTAATCGTCCTTGTTTGTCCTGAAAAACGACGACTTCATTTTGATCCACACTTGTGATATTTAATAAATCATCGATTTCATTTCTGAGCTGATCAAGAGTTGCATATTTAGATAAATCGACCTTCTGATCTTTGCGAGTAGATCTTCCATAAATATCTACCATTATATTTACTGATATCTGTTTAAGTGTTATGACGTAGTGTAGTGAACGCGTGCACGACTTTATGAGGTGGCGCTGTTGATTTTGATACAGCATCAAGCACAGCGAGGGTTTCACGACCGCATATTGGAGGATCAGTTATTTTTTGTGTTGGTAGCGTTGAATACCAGATTGGAATATCGCCGGTAACGTACTCTAAAAATTCTTTTGGTGGTGCTAATCCATACGAATCGAAATAAATAATTCCACGTGGATCAATTGTATATCCGACCCAGTGCGTGCCTGGGCCAGAGTTTTTATCGAGATTAATGATACCGGTTTCAATATTGTTTGGTTTTTTTGGCAATTGATCGCGCATAAAAACACCTCTGAAATTTTTTATTTTTAGTTGCTTAGCTGCATTAAGTAAATCAAAATTGGACATGGGTGATATTTGTAAACTGTCCCGGGAAGTCTTAGACCCTTTCCGTACCACGAATACGGGGTCCCTGGTAATCTTAGACCCTTTCCGTACCACGAATACGGGGTTCCTGGTAGTCTTAGACCTTTTCCCTTTTTTTTGATTCCTTGTCCGGTTGCTTTCTTTAACGCCATTCCAGCAGCTGTTCCAACAGCATCTAATGCAGCTGCTTTTGCAACAGCTGGGGCTGCAGCTGCTATTAAAGCTGGTATAGCTGCGAGAAGTGGAAATATACCACCCGTCTTAGCAATATCTTTGATGGCGCCCGCAGAAAGATTAAGTTTTATACCTTTATTTGATTTTTTAGCGTCATTGAAGTTTTTGAACTGACGCTCGGTCAACGATAGTTTATTTGAACCGCTCATCTGTTCTCGCTTTAGCGATATTTTTATTCCACAGTTATTTTTTTGATGCTGATTGCAGCTTTTTAATCTGACCAGGAGTCAGACTCACACTAACGTGATGATATGACATTATTAATATTATGAACGATCTAATTACATGTTTAGAAAATATTTTACATATTTTCTACTGGAGCATCAATAACTCTCATGCGACCACCAACACCTTCGAGTAACATCGATTTATCGCTGAGTATAACAGCAATTGCTCTGTAATTAGGAATTAATGGTGCTGGTGCTACTGGCAATGTTACACGAGCTCTGAAGTGTATATCAACTACTGATTGTCTGGTTAAATCTAAATGTTCTAGTGAAAAGTAATAAATCGGATACAGCGTTGTAAAATCTAGCTGTGATATTTGTAAACCAGTATCACTGCTAAAAGAGACCGCCGTAAAGCTGAGAGGCTTTGGCTTTCCACCAGACTCATTATTCATAAGCAGATCTATGATGCCGCTAAGAAGAATGTCACAAACATAGTCCATGCAGCTAAATCAGCCCACTACAGTACTAAAATCACGGAAAGTTCCAGCTGCAAAGAGCTATTTGAAATTACTAACAAGCTGATGTCAAGGAACAAATGTACACCACTTCCAGCTACCTTCTCTCTAGTCGACCTTCCGGACCTGTTTGCAAATTTCTTCCGTGACAAAGTACAAACCATCAGAGATAAACTTGACAACACAATTTCAGTTGACTCGTCGTCACCATACAGTTGCGATACAGAATTTCAGCGGCAACCGTTAGCAGCATTTGAACCTGTCTCTATGGATTTAGTACGTACAATCGTGATGAAGAGTGCACCAAAGTCATGTGAACTGGATCAGATCCCGACGTCACTGCTGCTAGAGTGCTTGGATCCAATACTGCCTTCACTAACTGATGTTATTAATACCTCTCTCTCAACTGGGGAATTCCCATCATTTTACAAAACTGCCATTGTAAAGCCTCTGCTGAAGAAACCAACACTCGACCATAATGATTTAAAGAACTACCGCCCAGTTTCTAATCTGCCATTCATGTCAAAAATCTTAGAAAAAGTTGTTCTATCCCAACTTGTATCTCATCTGAATTCAAACAGTCTTTTTAGCAATGTACAGTCTGCATATCGCCCTTGCCACAGTACTGAAACTACTCTTCTGAAAGTAGTCAATGACCTTCTCTCTGCTTTGGATGGCGGAAAGATTACAGTCCTCACTCTCCTTGACTTGTCTGCAGCATTTGACACTATAGACCATGATATATTACTTCACCGTCTCCAGCATGTATTTGGCATTCATGATACGGCCTTACTATGGTTCAAGTCCTACTTGGTTAACAGGACACAAATTGTGTCCGCAAATGGAAAACACTCCAGCCCAGCTGATCCATGTTGTGGCGTTCCACAGGGGTCTGTTCTTGGACCTGTTCTCTTCATTCTATACACTCAGCCACTCTCAAGTGTCATAGATCATCATCCAGTGTCTCACCAATTGTATGCTGATGACACCCAAATATACAAATCTAGCCATCCAGCTGAAGCTGAAGCTACCATCCAAGGTGTAGAGAGGTGCATTTCCGATGTGAAATCATGGATGACATGTAACAAGCTGCAGATGAATGATGATAAAACTGAAGCCATCCTGATTACAACACAAAGACTTTCTCATTCACATCCTTTACCTCAGACAATAAATATCAGCAACACCAACATTAAATTCACACAGTCAGTACGAAACCTCGGTGTCACTCTCGACAGTACTCCCTCGTTGCACCAACATGTCATGAACATATGCAAGGCTGCATATCTTGAGCTGAGACGAATCAGCTCCATTCACAAGTATCTTTCAGTTGATGCCACTAAAACACTTGTGTGTTCCTTAGTACTTTCAAGACTGGACTATTGTAACTCAATTCTGTCTGGTTTGTCTCAATATCTACTCCAGAAAGTTCAAAAAGTTCAAAACACAGCTTCTCGGATCATCCTTAGAGTACTACGATCAGAGCACGCCTCTCCCTTGCTCTGTACCCTACACTGGCTATCCATACGATCCAGAATTAAACACAAAATTTGTTCTCTGTGCTACGTTTCACTGACGGGCTCCAGTCCAACATACCTACCTGACCTCACCCATGTGTACACACCTGCAAGATACTTACGCTCCTCTTCTGACACTCGTATTCTCATTATTCCCACTATGAAAATGAAATCATATGGACAACGCTCTTTTGCATACCAGGGCCCAGCAACGTGGAACGAATTGCCCACTGCACTTAGACACAAAGACAGTGATCTCATTCAAGAGCGCTCTTAAAACTCACCTATTTCAACTGCAAGAACAGACTTAAAGACCTAATAATGTATCCTTGCCTTAAATATTTACAGCATATTTTCTGTTTCTACTTTCGTGGTGTTTGTTTTTTAATTTTGTAATCATATCATTATATATGTTTTTTAAGTGTTGTCAAATGTTGTAAAGCGCTTAGAGCTTCTAAAGATTAGGCGCTATACAAAGTCCTCATTATTATTATTATTATTATTATTATTATCAATGTTTTGATCACGCCCCATAAACGACATAAGACGATGATATGCACGTGCTACATGATTTTGATCGAAATTCAGTAATATATCTTCGGATGGTTCTTGATGTTCATTTATCCTTAATGAAACTTCACTAACTCCTAATTTATCAAATATCATTATGTTGCGATTTTGTGAATTTACTCGTGTAACATCTTGTAAAGCAATAAATATATGCCGTGGTGCAGAAACACCTTGCTGAGAAGCTATTTGCCATGTGAATAGACCATTAATTGCACTTTGGATAAAATCTGTGGTCATAGTCAACCATGACAACGTTGATTTACCGCCTTGACTCATAAAAGATAGCAACCGGTCTTCTTCAGATATTGACGGAGTCATCACTGGCATCCACAATGAAAGTTTTGTTAGTTCTACTATACCAGGATCACCAATGGGTCTCCATAATGCATCATTATCATCGCCTTTTCGTACAAGTACAATCGTATGTTTGGCTCCGAAAATGACTTTTCTGACATTTCTACAAAATCCAAAAATATGTGACAGTGGAATTGCATATGAAAATGTTCTCCTGTTACCTTTCAACATTGATTTACGTGTTGCAAATCCTAAGTTAAATTCTGAATTTGAAAAATATAGATCTTCAATAGCAACAGCAATAGGAGGAACAGCTCGATCACTGGGTTGTCGAAAACTCTGATTTCTACTGTCAGGGTGGTCAGAAGCATCTTTTGAGAACATCATTGATGGACCAGCTGATCTTGAATAATCATCGCTGTATCTCGCAAGACCCAATATCGTCGTGGCAACATCAACGTCTTTCTGGATTGATTCAATATTTTTTCCGTCAATCATGTACGTTGCGCTATCAAATAACGCCATAATACCATTATTAACAAAACCAACCCTAACATCAGCTCCATATGCTACTGGTGCTGCAGGAACAGCGTTATTTAAAATTTCACCTTCTACTTCAATAAATGCCTCAGCGGGTAGAAAATACCTACTTGTATCCTGAACTTGCAGCTCAATTCGTCCACGCTGATTTGGCTCTCGTGCGTCGTAAGAATAATACTGATAATCGCGCACAGACTCATCTTTGAGAACTGGTGCGTCCATGTCAAACGCGGGGTCAGATATGCCCTTAAACATCTTTATTATTATCGTCTTCGTCTAACACGAAGACCACTTCGGGAAGTGAGACCACTTCCTGCTATCAGACTAGCGGTTATATTTTTTTTCCTTTTCCGACATTGGTACATCAGCCAACTCCGCTAGTTTTTGATTAGCGGCTTGATTTATTATTTTACTTACACTTGCGGGCATCACTTCAGTGCTAGCCAATTTCACAGGTTGAGGTCGGACGGGTTGTGGTCTGCGTATTAATCGTGATAGTCTATCTTTGATTGCTGAGAATGCTTTGCTAGCAATATTACCAACAGCGCTTATACCTTTTTCACGAACAACATCAATAGCTTTCATTCCTAGTTGTTTTGCAATCGGTATTGCTTTTGGGGCTATTCTTCTAAACAGACCCTGAACAACATCACCTAGTCCATCTCCGTAGGTCGTTTTGTATACCGGTAATCGAGAGTTTATTACCCTGACCATGGTAGGTCCACGAGTATTGTGTATGATCATCTTATTATTAAATGACTTTATCACTAATTGTATCTAATCACTATGGTAGTCATCGGCGATTTCATTAATGAGAGACCGATATACATTAATATCCATGATACCGCCTGTAAATAATCGTTTGCAAATATCAGCTGCTTCATTAATGATTTCTGATGAATTATTACCAGCTGGTTTTCCTCCAATGAGGATTTCTAGTCGATCAACATCAGCAAGAACGTTATTGGGGCATGTAATAAGACCACTTCCTAGACCACTTCCAGTTGCTCCAGGAGTATCATAAAATTCTTTTGCTTCTTCTTCCTTTCCTGTTGTTTGGACTGGTTGTAGTTGTTGTGATCGTGGTAATTTAATTTGTGGTGATTGTGGTAATGTTGCAAATTCTTCTTTTTGTTGTTGTTGTTGTTCTCGTCGTTGTTGTCGTTGTCGTTGTATCTCTTGTTGTCGTTGTAGTAGCTTGTGTTGTTGTAGTAGTGGTTGCAGTCGTGGTAGTGGTTGTTGTAGTGATGGTAATTTAAGCTGTGGTGATGATAGTGGTGATAATTCAAATTGTGGTGGTTGTGATAATCGTTTACTTTGTTTAGTCTCTTTTATATATCTATGTACAATCTCATCAAATTCATTAAAACTTTCAATATCTTTATTAGATCTGATTTCTGGAATACCAATAGAAATACGATATATATCCCTGATCCAATCGGCAGAGCTTAATGATTTAACATGTTCTGGTTTTACAAATTTTTTTCTTTCATAATATCCAAACGCGGCAATATCAAATAATTGGGTTGGATCCCTGATAGCAGCAATACCTTCAGGCCTAAATTTATCTATTATATTAGTTCTTGGTCTTTTAAGTTCTGGTTGTGGTGGTGCTTGTGGTGCTTGTGGTGGTGGTTGAGCTGCTTGAATACGACCAGCAATATCAGCAGGCAATGTTGCAAGAGCTCGTTGTGTTGCTTAGGTTGCTGTAACAATTTTCTTCGTTGGTTCGACAATCGGTTTAAATAATTGTTCTGTACCTTCTGTAAATTCCACCTGAGACTCCTGACGCGATTGTAATTGTTGCTTAACAGAATCACGAACAGGTAGATATTTTTTAATTGCCTTTAGTCGCTCTTGAGCTAATTTAGCTGAGTGTGGTTCTCCAATACTCATTATTGATAATATTTATACTTGCTGTTTAATTTATAGCAGCAGGAAGGGTGAACGACATACGCGTAGTGACCAGCACGTGAAAAAATCAGAAAAAATCTGGTCAATTAGAGAAGTTTTTACTGTTAAGGCACAAACTTCTTTTTTCAGCCTTCGTAGGAACCCTTAAATTTCAAAAATAAGGTCTCTACAAAGTTGTAGGGTTCACCCTTCCTGCTGCTACACAACTGATCTTACCCAAAAGCACCAAAATCTTTTGCTCGTGACCATTCATGTGTGTGTATCCTTCGCATCTTTGCCAATGTTTAGTTGCTGGATTTTGAATGTCGTAACCTATTTTCTGTTGTCTTAGAACTTTAAATGTATATGTGTGTTATGCATGTATATTGTGCATCGTCAAAAATCTGGCATTATGGCTACTACATTTTTTAACGAACAGTTTGATCTCTGGCCTCACAACTGGAATTAAATTAAACTGTCATTGAGTAAACAGCCTCTTTTAAAAGTGTCGATGTCCCTGGACTCGTTCGTATGTACGGACTACATATTGATGTATAATGTAAAACATTTCGGACATTTTTCACACCAGACATTTTGCTGATTTTCCTGTTTAATTATACATTCTCACATGAATTAAATGTGGTGTACGTCTTTTCAAAGTTTAGTTCGATCTTTACATGGTTACAAGAAGCTAAACGTTACCATATCAGCTTGCAATTCAATGCCATCTAACCTTGTTTATTTCAAATAAAATGGTTTCGTAGTATAAACTTCATAAAGAGGAAATGAAATCTATATTTGGATATTTATAATGGACCATCCTAAGTTTCCACCTCGTTGGATATAAAACTTAAACAACTCGAGGAAATGAATGCATTATTATGGCATGATTTTCTCGAGAAACGAAATCTAGAACCGTTTCCTGATTATATTAACCATTTAATATAGGCGAGCTTAAGGGATAAATACTGTTTTTGTTTTTTCATTCCATCCATTCCTGAGACTGATTTTGTATAAAATAAGTAATTATTACCTGTTCACTCGCCGTCTTGACAATACATGGATCAAACCTGTTATGTTCGGTGGATAAAGTATCAAATTGGGCAAATTATGTGTTGAACAAGTGACTCACATTCTGTATGTTACACAGCCATTGCTCTCTCTCTCTCTCTCTCTCTCTCTCTCTCTCTCTCTCTCTCTCTCTCTCTTAAAATTGTTATAAAATACATCACATTTTAAGACCAATCATCATAATAAGGTATATCTGTTTTTAATTAATGATAACATAAAATAAGCTTTTTCTCTGAACGATGCAATGATAACATAAAATAAGCTTTTTCTCTGAACGATGCAAAACAGCTTTAGTTGCTGATGTTTCGAACGTTTTTAATTTTTCTTAATACACAGTATCACATTCGGCCATTATTACCGTACAGCTTGTATGTACTATATTTTTGTGAAAATAAATGACCAAGAAATATATAAATTGACTTTTCTAGGGCGATTCTGGCAATATTTTGACAACAAGTCAGAGCTAAAGATATACGTGTGCGAAACGTGATAAATGAAAACGAAAATTGGTGTCAGAGGTAATCAACCGAATCTAATGGAAATATATACATGATTTAAACATTTTTTCAAAACTAAAATCAAGTTTCGTAGTCTTATCATGCACTATTTTACACATTGCGTGTATAATGCAGAATTTAGGATGTATATTTTTCTGTAATATGAGTGATAGGAGCTATTTAGGAAAAAATATCTATAAATCACGAGTATAGCTACCACAACGGAGAATAAAATCCTTGGCTATTTAATTGTTAATTTCCTTTATTAAAATCTGTACAGGATAAAAGCCATATATATATTTAAAGAAGAGGGAGTGGCATATTTTTTCTATGCAATTTTCATCTGGATCTGAATAGGGGACTAAAATGATTCGTACAGTATTACCTCATTCAGAAACCCATAAATATAAAGTAGAAAACATAAAGACAGAGATTTTAGAGGGGATATTTATATAGTTATATCTATACAACACGCAATATTTTTGTGAAGAAAAAAAAAATTAAAAAAATATATAAATATATAAAAACGCAAAGTCCCCAACCCCAACCCCAAATAATAGCAAAAATATGCTCGTAACATAGAAATGATATCACGAGTTCTTAAATAGTTGAAAGTCAAAAGAAAATGTCTCAGCAAAGCACCCATATTCTCCAAAACACCAAAAGCAGAAAAAGTGCAACAAGAAGCTTAATGTCATGAAAAACAAATTCTCCCCTTTCATAATTGGTAGTACTATATTAAATATCACGATGTTTCTTGATACAAACATGACAAATACTGAATGAAGTAAATTACAGCCTCCTCTATCTTGTATTTGAGCCGGAAGACAAATAAAATGCTTGTGAATGAAATTTGCCGAAATAGAATGTCGCAAAAAAGCTATTGATCCCGTTTAAAAAACAAACAACAACAAAAAAAAAACAAAAACAAAAAAAAAACAGAGAAACAATTCAATGAATACAGATTTTAAACTGGAGAAAAAACTACCCGGAATTATTAGTTTATTTTTTCAAGAAGCTGAGCCATACCTATGAAACAATAGTTATAAAAATAGGCATTTAGGTTCAGGAAAGGTTCAGCTATATTTATTGACTCAAAACGTTAGAACGGTAACAGATGAGAACTCTGTATGAAATAGTTGTGTAGATTGGTGTCATAGAACACAAGCAAAATCGTAACTAGCAAGTAAGTAGCTGATGTATGGCTTTTCCTGCAGCAAGCTAAAGAACCAATTTGGTGACAAAATGAAATTTTAAATGACCGTTAAAATTTATCTATCGATAAGTGTTGAATAAGACAACAGTAGTATATGGGGGCGATATACGGACAATGGGAATTAGCATTACGGAACCCCAATATCGAATATACGGACAAGATTTATACAGACAAAATATCACCCTGGGGGGATATACGGAAAATGGGAATTTTGTATAGAGACTAGCACACCCTGGTCCTGTATACGGACAATGGGAATTTTGTATAGGGACAATAGGAATGGAACAGGTGGGGTGACGTCACGGTACTGGACACTTGCAACAATGTAGCAAGTACCGTGACGTCATGCCACCTGTTTCATTTCTATACAAAGTTTTATGGATACGCGTTCGTGTCAGTGGATAGTATAGTATGTTTTATGCATTCGCGTTCAATCTATCCTACCCAAATTATACAACTGAATAAATTTTTTTTTAGGCAAGAAAGAATAAATATCTTTTCGAGGCATACGAAGTGGCCCTGAAAAGGGCCTTTGGTTTTTATGTTAACACCAGTTCGTTAACATAGAGGGCATCGCACTGATCTTCTTCTCTTTCTCAAACTTTGTCTAACCTCTGGACCGTATATGAGGACTCGCTTCAGACAGCCTTGTCTCTCCACATAGATCCTTCGTTTCCAAAGGGCTGTATCAGTGATCTGGGTAATTGCCCATGATGATCTGACATACATTGGATAGTCCGGGTTGAACAGCATCGACGATAGGAGGGTAGACGATTCATGTTGGTCCACATCTTGTGACGAGAACAGGTGAAGGGAATGAAGTGAACCGCGTTTATTTATAGTGGAAGACCGGAACGAAACGGATTGAAATTGTTCACCAATCCCAACACCCTTTACAAAATTCAGTCACTTTGTGGAGTCTCTCTTTCAATCCGAAGAGAGCTACCTGTGACGTCACATTCCCTATATAGGTGCGCTAGCGTCTGTTCGCACTGAATCGATGCAACATTGTTTTGAGAAACATGACTGAAACTAATAAGACGATGAATTGGGGTGCACCGGCTTTGGAGACGAAAAGCGATGGCATAGCAATCGCTACCAAAGTTAACACCGCGCTACATCCAGAAGAGACCGATTTCAACTGGGATTTAGTAGATTTTCTCTCTTCTCCGTCTTTACCACACGTCGAGGATTTTAAACAGAGACAGAAAGAAGAATTGGAAAAATGTTTACAACAGCAGAAAGAAGCAGAACAAGCATTTCTCCTTGAACAGCAACATCGAGAAAAAGAGGCAAGAAGGAAACGACAGGAAGAAGAAGCAGAGAAGAAACAAGGTTTAGGAGAGAAGGAGAACAGTGAACCTCAAACGGTAACGGTATTCTTCGACATTTTGGCAGAGTTAAGAAGTCTGAAACAAATGTATCAGACTTCTTTATTACGACCCAAGAGATCAAGACCTTCCTGAGCCAAACAGTTCAACCCGGTTACTACACATGAGATACCACCCCTGGTGATTTCTACCAAATCATTGACAGGAGGAAGTCCAGAAGTAGGCCTTGGCCGTGGCAAAGGCTAAAGGCAGTTAAAGCTGATTGCTTCTCGTTCCTGAGTTTATTTTTTGAAAAACCAAACACCCAAAGGCCCTTTTCAGGGCCACTTACTTCTTTCGAAAAGAGATAATATTCATTTTGCCAAAATCAATTAAACTCAAAATGCCTTGTTTTCTCCATGATGTACGTGTGTGAGTGCATGAGTGTAGGTCCTTATGATTCAAAACAATCAAAACCAAGAGACACTTACTTTTTTCAGTCTTGTCTATTCTGGTACAAATATTGACAATCCAATGTCACAACACAACACAACACTCTTAAAAAGTTAATAGACTTCTTCTGTGTTTTTTGTTTCTACACTCTCTCTGTTTTCTGATTTTCTTCACTTTCACAGCTTTTTCCTCCTCTTCTTCCTGACTTTTTGCTCGTCCTCCTTTCTTTTCTGTCTTCTCTTTCTGAACGTGTCGGGGTTCTTCCTTTGCCGAGGGCACCTCTTCTTCTTCCTCCTCCTCCTGCTTCTGTTGTTTCTTAGGGCAGTCTGAAGACCAATGTCCTTTCTCTTGACAATGATAACAGGTATCTTGACTTTTGTCTATTTTGACACTGGTCTTGCTTTTTTGACGGTTTCGACATTCTGTAGCCCAATGCCCTTTCTTCAGACAGATATAGCAAGTATCATGACTTTTATCTCGAAAGGAGGGGGAGTAGTCCGTCGGCTTGTCTGAAAAAAACTTTCGTATGACACGTCGCAAAGCTCTGATCAGAAGTTCGATTTGTGTGGGCTCTTCCATCGTGCTGGTCGGCTTGAGAGCGAAATGAATACTGAGAGGGAAGGCACCAACCCTTTATATATACATTGAGTCTGACATGGACATATAGGGGTCGATGGCGTTTCAAATGTAGTCATTTGACTTTTTGCAGTCAACATGAAACGATCGCATCATTTCGTAAAGAAAGGAGAAGCAAGTAAGAGGCAGAAACGTGATTTATCGCCTCGCACAGTAGCTGAAGTCTTGGCTCAAATTCATGCCAGCGATTTTGAAGATGAGATGAGTGAGCCAGAATCTAGGCCCAGAGAATCTACACCAAGTCAAAGTCCATCACCACCAGTAAACCCTGAAAAGTACTACCACATTCGAGGGACAGACAAACGCTCCTCTAGAAAATTTAGAACCACAGCCTACACGTACACGGTGAAGTTTAAAGATTTCAAGTCCGACGTACCACTGGAGAAAGCAGAGGGGTTCATCACCAATGTGTGGGATTCTTTGTTAACCACACTGAAACAGCAATGTGAAGCCAAAGAAGACGATCGCTTGAGACTTTCTATTCATCACGACAGTTTCAAGTCCCCCGTTTAGATCGAGTTTAGCAGTGCAACAGAATTGACACATTCTAAAGTCATCGACAAGATTCAACACGTGCAGCAATCCAACGACATGTTTCACATCACCGACGGAAAAACGACACCGTTCATGACCCACGTTTCTCTTCCTCAAGGGACAGGACAACGAGAAAAGGTGTTATTGGTGAACGAACTTCGTAGCATCAAGCGTAGAATCGTTCAAATTAGCAATCTTCAAGACAAGATGTGTTTAGCCCTTGCCATCGTGGTGGGACGAACGTATGCCGACAAGAATGCCACGGCAGAATGGAAAAGAGCCTGGCAAACTATTCAAAAATCTAGTCGAGCCCAACAACGAAGAGAAGCCGAACTCCTGCTACAGCAAGCTGGCCTTTCCAAAGACACACCCTGTGGCATTCGTGAAATGCAAAAGTGGCAAGACGTCTTGGCTCCACGCTACACCTTGAAAGTGCACCCTCAAGAAGTGCGCGGACCTCTGTTGTTTCGAGGCAAAGATTTCAAAGACGGAAAATACATTCACATCTATCATCACGATGAACATTTTGATGCCACTACCAGTATCACCGGTTTCCTGGGATACAGTTAATACTGTGAGAAATGTGACTATGGTTATAACAATCAAGAGCTACACAAGCATTGCGGATCGAAATGTGAGGGATGTTTGGCCTCTAAACCCTGTCTGGACGAAGGACAAGAACGAGTGCATTGCCCTGCTTGTCAGCACACGTTTGTCAGTCCAACCTGTTACCAACAACATCTAAAGACGCAAGGTTCGCAGCAGAAATGTGCTTGTCAGCTCCTGAGATAGTGCCCAACTTGTGGACAAGGCATACGTACCAACAGTGCCAAGGCACAGGTATGTTCAGGAAAGAAGCGATGTCACATTTGTCGCCAAATCGTGGACTTGGAACACCAATGCTACATTCAAAAATGCCATTCCAAACATGAAGAAGATAATGACCAGAAGAAAGGCAATTTCATCTTTTTTGATTTCGAATGCATGCAAGAGAGTGGGATTCACATTCCTAATTTCTGCGTGGCTCATCGAGCGTGCGAGAAGTGCATACAAGAGTGTATCTCTAGTCATTGCCCTCACTGCAGCAAGATTCCTAGAGGACGTGAAAAAATCTCTCGGGGACCGAACACGCTAGCCGATCTCGCCCAATGGATCTTAGACCCCATCGATGAAACGTGGAGCCAAGAAGACATGGAACATTACGGAGATTGTCATCGCTATGCCACGGTGAAAGCACACAATATCTCGGGATACCATGGGCAGTTTCTTTTGAGATACTATACGGAACAAGGCACCAAACGTCCTAAAGTGACTTTGAACGGAGCCAAAATCATTTCCATGCAAGTGGGACAAGTGCAGTTTAAAGATTCGATGAGTTACTTGGCCATGCCTTTGAGTAGCATTCCTAAAACGTTTGGAATGACAGAAATAGCCAAAGGCTATATTCCGCACTTTTTCAATACCGAAGCCAATGAACACGCCGTTCTACCCCATTTGCCTGAGGCTCACTACTACGACCCCGACAACATGCGTACCGAACAACGAGAAGCTTTCTACGCATGGTACCAGACTCATGCCTCGGACCCCTTCTAGTTCAGGAAGAAATGTTAAGATATTGTCGTTCCGACGTGGACATTTTACGGCGTTGCTGTGGAAAATTTCGAGAACTGTTCATGGAGCACGGAGGGATCTATCCTTTGAAAGAAGCCTGCACCATTGCCAAAGCGTGTTCCTTAGTGTAGCTTCAACGATTCACGCCCGAAAACACCCTAGCTGTCATAAGCCCTCAAACGGCCAATTTTGTCAAACGTCAATACTCGGTCAAAGCCCTACGCTGGTTACATTACTTGTGTGACAAGGAAGACAAATAGATCCAACATGCTTGCAACGGAGGAGGCGAAAAAGCCATCGGAAGTTATTCGGTGGATGGCTGGAACTTAGAAAACCCCCAGATCGTGTACGAGTTTAACGTGCTTATTTCACGGATGTCCCATCTGTTTCCCTGAACGTGACACTAAAAATCAGTTATTACAACGGAGTATGGAAGACTTGTACCAGGCTACTTGTCAGCGACGGTTGAAGTTAGAAGAGCAAGGATACCAAGTGGTAGAAATGTGGGAACACGAGTATAATCAGCGATTGAAAACCGATCCCGAGTTTAAGTGCATCGTGGAAAGTTACAAGTTGGTGAACTCACTGAACCCAAGGGACAGTTTATACGGAGGACGGACGAATGCCACCTGTTTGCTGTATCAAGCCGACGAGGAGAAAGGAGAGGAAATCAAATACTTGGAAGTGTGTTCTCTGTATCCGTACGTGTGCAAATATTGTCACTTTCCCGCAGGGCACCCGCAATTGCTGACGGAACACACTGACCTGGAAAACAAGTACTTGTACCATCCCTTTTTACCTCGCCATTGCCACGGAATGCTGATGTTTCCCTTGTGCCGTACTTGTTCCGAAACGTGCATCCAAGACCAACCTTGTCAGCACAGTCAGGAAGAACGCGCCTTGACGGGAACGTGGGTCAGCGTGGAATTGTTTAAAGCTCTGGACTTGGGATACCAACTGTTAGAAGTGTACGAAATTTACCACTTTCCCAAGACAGAAAAATACCACAAGGGCAACGAGACTCAACAAGGCATTTTAGCAGACTACGTGAATGCATTTTTGAAAGTGAAACAAGAAGTTAGCGGCTATCCTTCCTGCTATCACACTCCCGAAGACCAAAAGAAATTCAAAGACAATTACTGGGAGCAGGAAGGCATCACTTTATACTACATCGAGAAAAACGAAGGAAGGCGATCGTTTGCCAAAGTGATGTTAAATTGCTTGTGGTGTAAAATGGCACAACGACCATGTTTACCGAAGACAGAGTATCTGACAGAACCTTCTCGCTACTTCCAGATGATTCATGACAAAACTAAATACATGAAACACGTAGACGTCGTTCGTGATGACTTGATCTTAGTCAATTAATAAAAAAGAATGGACTTTGTAGAAGCCGACGAATTTGGAAATGTCATCATTGCGGCTTACGTGACAGCCCATGCTCGCTTAAAACTGTACGAAGCTTTATAACTGTTAGGAGATCGTGTTCTGTATTTTGACACGGACAGTTGCATCTACATCGATCGCCTGGGTCAACCTCATCCTGTCATCGAAGGAGACCGTTTAGGAGCCTGGACGGACGAGCATCCCGACGACAAGATTCTAAGTTTTGCAAGTGGTCGTCCCAGAAAGTACGGCTACGAATACCGTTCCCCTCAAGGAGAAGTACACACGGAGTGTAAAGTGAAAGGATTGACTCTCAGTTATCGCACCAGTCGACTGGTGAACTTTGGTGTCTTGAAAGATGCCTTGCAGTGTGGAGAGGAACGAAATTTTAAAGTGACCACCCACGAATCGCACAAGATTGTATGTTTACCCACACACCAAATCGTCAGCTGACCCTTGGAAAAAGTCTATCAAATTATGTACCAGAAGAGAGTACGGCTTCCCAACTACTTCACTTTACCGTACGGTCACGTCGATATTGGCCAGCATATAAAAAGGAACAACGTCCAAGACCGAGTGTTCATTGTCACTACCAAAACCAAGAGAGAAAGATGAATCCCTTCAAACAGACACCTTTCAAGTTCGATGATGCTCAAGTGGAGTGCAATGCTGTGCCTTGCGATGGCAGGGATGCCGTACGCTGTGACCTCAGCGATTCAGTATCACATCATGGAAACTTTGCTATGACTAAACCTACAATGGAAATTGATGCTGTGCGTGTCAAACTGATGGATGCGAAAGCGATGCCACTCGTTATTGCAGGCTCTTTACTGGTTTTCGTGGTAGATGTCATCAATATGAAACCATGCGGCTACCACTCTACGGATGTCATCCAAAACTTAACAAACTCCTACATATTTCACCGTACCCTCAAGGAAATGAACCTGTGAAAAACGAATATTCGTTCCTTGTGCGTTTGCCTGAATACTGCGACTACGAAAGTCGGATCCAAACCTTTTGATCAAAATGGTCAAAATATCTTTAAGGACCTACTCCCGAAGAATTAGCTAGAGCTGGATTTATCTACTTGGGCGAAGGGGATAAAGTCAGGTGCTTCAGTTGCGGTGTGTCACTTCATGAGTGGGAACAGAAAGATTCCGCTTACCTGGAACATGCACGATGGTCTCCAGATTGTCACTACCTACCTTTAGTGGGACCTCGTCATTGAAGTGGGCATACCATGTCGTTTAAGTAACCAGCTGCTTGGCTAGGAATCAAACGTTGGACAACCCCTAGACAAGTATTTAAACCTCATGTAAAAAATAATCTTCAAACATTACGAAACGAATTGCAAGAAAAGAGCTACAAGGACATTTGGCAGGGACTTGCCAGAGCCAAATCTCAATTAGTGACTGTACAACTTTTTTGTCGAGAAATTCACAAGAGGAAATTGACAAAAGTCAACAAACAAGTCAGATTTCTCTGGATCAAGGGTGCGTTCTTCATTATATTTCGCTTTAGACCATTTACATTAGAAGATTTTTATAACATTCTTGACCGATTCCTGGAATGGCAGTGGCCAGAAATTACTCACTACGTCCGTTACTTTCGCTGATAGGAAACGTGTTTATCTGACATGGTCATTCAGGCTATACAAGAGAACATTCGTGGTTTGCCTGTGGAGTTGAGAGAACGCATTTACCGAGAGTTGGTCAAAATACAAGTGAAACGCAAAGAACAATTGCATCCGTTACGTTACCGATGTATGAACCACTGGCACCTGAATGCTATAAAAGGACTGATTCTGATGAAAGCGTTCCATTGGCCAGACATTGTTCGACTACCCCTGTTCGAGAAGGATTGGTTTGTTACTGATTTTTTTTACTACAAGGTAAACATACTGCAACGAATTCCAGAAGATGAGTTAGAGGATTGCGAAAATCTTTTACACAGTGTAAACGTAGTTCAAAAGGACACTTCTGAATGGTGTGTGATGTGCAAGTTAGTGACTAAACAATTTAGATTTGCCACTGCAGTACGACCATCTCTGTGCAGAAAATACACTTATTGCCCCCGACAAAAAAGAGGTATAAAAACTGACTACCATGCCACAACCTTTATCATTCGAGATACAGCAGATTCCGTGTAAGGAAATCAATGACACTATTCAAACGGTAGAGGATTACCGTTGCCTATTACGAGAACTGTGTCCATTGAATTGGGTTCAACGTGTAGTGTGTGTTTTAGTGACTTGCTTTCTGGGATTTCGTTTACCAGCCGATTCTTTGTGGACTCTTTACGAACAGTACATACCACTCCAAAAAGCATGAAAGTGATCACTTTAAATGTACACTAGAGGCTCATTGTGCTCAAAGCTTTGCGCTTTCATCCTGATACTTCTCGACCTCTACAGGAAAGAAAGATTCGGGAACTTTTAGGTACTGAAGATATGTACGACGTTGTGTGTGTAACTTGTGACTTACACCCTCACTGGAAAGATGTACGTGACTGGAAAAGTTGGAGTTTCGAGACTTGGACAAAAGAAGTGACACACTATCCAAAAGATTGGTCATCCTAAACAACTAAAACGTTCAATGAAAAAAAGTTACTTTTAAACCTGTGTTAGTGACAGTACCAGAAGACGAACCACTCCCTTCAGGACAGGACAGAACCGTCATTGACATCCCCGAAAGACCATTCCGGGAGGACCCCTGTGTGACTTTGCCCAGTGTAGAGACTCTCAGAACATTACACACTGTCCCTAGGGCACCACACCTTCGTCAACAAACACGTTGTACAGAGACTTGTTTATATTCCACTATGATCGTTTTGATGTGTCTTTTATTCATGTACTTCACCATTTGGCTTTTATGTATTTTTGTCTTTCGTGTTGTTCACAATTAAAGATGACAATAAACGTGTTCTAAAAAAAAAGTATAAAAACTCTTGTCTTGTCTGTCTTCTTGTCGAAAGTAACATTCCTTACACTACTACTATTATAGCTACCTCTACTGTCTCTCCTCCCTCTTCCTCCACTTTCAAAGTCATCGACGAACACGTAGATCGGACTTGTTGGGAGGCCTTGTATCTTCGCTATCCATTTAACATGCTCATTGCTGGACCTAGCTGTTCAGGCAAAATCGAATTTGTCAAACGTTTGATCGAACATGAACATCATTTGATCGATCGTCCACCTCAGCGAATCGTGTGGTGTTACAAAGAGTGGCAATCGGCGTACAGCTTTCTACGAGAATGTCAAGGCGATTCCATTGTCTTTGTGGAAGGCATTCCTGGCGAAGACGACGGTATCGTGTCTGACCCTAGTCAAACTCATTTGGTTTTTTTTGAAGATATGTTAGGAGAAAACGAAGAAGAAATTGAACTCTGGTTTACTCGCAAAGGGCATCATCGTAATACCAGTGTCATTTACATCACCCAAAATGTTATTCAACAAAGTAAAGCACATCGCACCATCAGTCTCAATACTCATCACATGGTCTTGTTTAAAAGCCCTAGAGATAAATCGCAAGTGGAAGTGTTAGCCAAACAGTTCGGAACGCCTTGGTTGTCTCATGCGTACGACGATGCCACTCAAACCCAACACGCTTATTTACTCGTGGATTTAAAACCCACCCACCCCTGATTATTTGCGATTTCGTACCCATCTGTTTCACCACTGGTGCCAAGACGGTGGACCTATAGTGTACACGTCCCCTTCGTCGACTTACCCACAACCACAACAACCAAACAAATCTATATAATCCTCGGTCGCATTCGGTCTGTCTCACACGTCGTCAACATGAGATCCCTTCAGTCTCATCTTCCCATCAAATTGATTCGTGCCTTGTACGGCATCAGTTGCAAAAAAAATCCACAAATACGTGCTCGTGTCTTAGAAGCTAGTCTCAAAGAAGTCTTACGATGGTTTACGGTGACAGCACGTCAGTTACTGCAAGGCATCATTCACATTCCACATCAAATCAAACGTTTTTTTGACAGAAACAAAGTCGCCTTGACGCAACTGGCCGATCCTCTCATTGACACTCAAACCAAAAAGCAAATCATTTTGAAACCTGGAGGTAGCGGCTCTCTAGGAGGTGTCATCATTCTTTCCCTATTAAAATGGGATCCCAATGCTCTCAAAGTTGTTCCCAAGAAAAAAGCCACTCCCCGACGTACCCAGAAGAAAAAGAAAAAGAGCAACGGTGTCAAGACCAGGTCACAGCCACAGAAAAAGAAAAAGAAAGTCCACAGAAAACAGCTTCTATCCGCAAGAGAGGCACTGACGCCAGGACGCAACATTACATTCGCAAGCCACGACCTCCAGCGGTGACACCCTCTTCCTCTTTAGCGGCAGTGGCCGCTGCTCACAAAGTACCTGTCCCCAAAATTAAAGTCCAAGAAAGATCGGGCATGTTACAGAGTTTACCGGATTTGTCCAAGCAAGAACTGTCCCGATTTAGTCCGTTGCGAATTCTTCAATGTCGAGTGATACCTGTCATCAAGTTGATACGACGTAAAGATAATCAGTGGCGACGCATCCCAGTATAAAAAAGACCTGAGGCAATCAATAGGGATTAGTCTTTTTGTGCTGCTGAATGCCCAAAGATATCCCCTCCAAGAAGTGCACACCGTTACCATCGTGTTCCTTCTTCTGTCCAAAAAAGGAAAAGGAAAACGAAAAAGACAGTCACGTTATCGTAAAAAGCGCTTAACAAAGATTCGACATCACCCTCAGAAAAGACACACTCGTCCAAAGAAAAGGAGAAGCCACCAAAATGGTGGTTTATTTGGCCCTTTATTGGAAAAGTTAGCCGATGATTTTGCCCCAAAGTTAAAGGACAGGCTCAAAAACAAACAACAAAATAAGATAAAAGGATACATGTCGAGCCATGGATGATTCCTCATCGTTGTTCTCCTGTCCAGAAAGGAAAAAAAAAAGACAGTCTCGTCATGCGAAAAAGCTCTTACCAAAACACCGACGTCACCCCCAGAAAAGACACACTCGCCCAAAGAAAAAGAGGAGCCACCAAAGAGAAGGATTCTTTGGCGATTTTGGAAAACACATCGTCACCTTTATGACGAAGCGATAGTGCAAAAAAGGATAAAAGACTGTGTGCCAAGTCATCGACGTTAGTGTATTTTTGGTGTGTGCCCCGGTATCAACCAATCAACCAACAAACAAGATGACACCCCGCAAAAGACATCCTTTTTCTATCCCCAAAGGAAAGTAAAGGAAAGGACTACCTCCTCGTTTAGTCAAACATTGGGACATGTTGTCTGTCCTGTCCAAAACTCCTCCACCCATGCGAAAACAACTCATTCAAACCGCCTCCAAAGATGTCATTGATACGGTGAGCGAATGTTGTCTGAATGTCTTGAAAGGCACGATACCTTTGTCCAAACATCAGAAAGTGCTTTGCCAAAGATTGACACGTTCCTCGCCAAATGGTTCAAAAGAAAATACCTATTCGTCTAAAGAAAACGATGTTGGTGCAACGTGGAGGATTTTTCCCCTGTTAGGACTTATCACCAATGTAGCGAAACCTATATTGAGTGCGATGGGACATATTATACCCACCCTAATTCCAAGATAAAAAGGCCCAGAAAATAAAAGGGACCTCTGGAGTCAAACGATCTCAGATATGATCCTTGAAATCCAATAGAAGGACGAAAACTAGCTTTAGTACCTGACAAACGATGGATGAAATACCATCGTTGGCAAGAACAACGGACCCTGCAATTACCTCCCTACCCTCATTTGACAGAGATGTCATAGTTACAAGACGAATTGCAATCGTTGATGGATCGCAGCGATTTGTCAGAAACGGAAAAATCTCAACGGTACGGTCAATTGTTGCAACGACTGCAACTCTTTCACCAGAGAGTTTTCGACGAAACTGATCTACCGAATCTGAAAGATTTAAAGACCATGATGAAAAGTCCATCACCACCACTACCACTAGCCCCAGTGATCAAGACAATAAAAGAAGAAAAGGTTCAAACTCCACCAGAAAAAGTACGCAAGCTAACAACACCACCTACATCGAGAACTGGTTGGATTAAAAAGATGATGGCTACCGCTTCTTCCTCAGAAGAGAAAAAGAAAGCCAAGACAGAAGTGAAACAAGAACTGATTACCTCTGTTCAGACATCTTACTCCTCGACACCTAAGGCTCGTCGGACACGTAAAGCATTACAATCCAAGAAAATACCACACGAAGAAAAGAGTAGCATCAGCGACGAGTAGATCACTTTTTAAAAAATATGGAAGGTGTTAGCCAGCATTTACTACGACCCATCCCATCCTGCAGGTTACGGATGAGTTCAGAAATTGTATCGTGCTGCCAAAACTCGACTGAAAAGTATCTGTTTACCTCACGTGCAACGATGGTCACAAGAACAGACCACATACACCTTACAGAAACCCATTCGACGAAAATTTTCCAGATGTCGCAACCGAGTGTAGGGCATCGATCATCAATGGCAAGCCGATTTAGCCGATGTCTCTCATTTAGCCACCTACCATCGTGGCTACAAATATTTGTTTTGTCATCGACGTCTTTTCCAAATCTGCGTGGGTCGTGCCTTTGACTTCCAAATCAAGCAGTGAGTTAGTGCGAGCCCTCCAAATGGTGTTAATACAAAGTGGTCGTCACCCTCTTCAATGGCAAACCAACAAAGGCACCGAATTTCTGAACCAAGCTTTTCAAAAAGAATTGAAGAAGCGCGCATTCATTTTTCCACAACCGAGAATCCCGAAACCAAAGCCAGCATCATGGAATGTTTTCAACGCACCTTGAAAGAACGCATGTGGAAATATTTTACGCATCAACACACTCTCAAGTACATCGACGTCTTACCGTACCTCGTCCAATCGTACAACCAATCTTATTATCGAAGCATCGGACGTGCCCCCCAAGAAGTGACTCCCGACAACGAAGTGACCGTCTTCGAGCGTCTGTTTGGTGAGTCCCCGACAGTGACTATCCCCAAGAAAACTGAAGTGTTGGCAGCATGAGATTGGGTGCGTATTGGCAAAACAAAACGCACTTTCGACAAAGGTTACTTACCCAATTCGACCACCGAATTGTTTCGTGTCCCTGAACGAGTGTGTGGCCGTCATCCTCCCGTCTATAAATTGGAAGACATGAACGGGGAAGTGTTATAAGGAACGTTTTACTCGCAGGAATTGCAACGTGTGCCCAAAAAGGAAGACGAAGTGAACGAGATCGAAAGCATTCTTGATAAAAGAACTCGCAAAGTGGGAAAAAACGTGTCAAAGAAGTCAAAGTACTTTCGAAAGTATATCCTCCCAGTTTTGACTCTTAGATCGACGCTTCGCAACACATCGACTATAAAAAGAAGTGACCATCATGCCCTTCAGCACAGCCTCAGTTACGGCACCGAGCACTCCCTCGCCCAGTTATTCTCTGCAAGATCTACAAAAGCAACCCTTGTGGGTGTGGTGTGGAGAACGTGTGCCTAAAATGCAAATCGTCTTTTTCTGGCAAATCTTTGTGGTGTATTGTGTCATCTGTGCTGCCATTGCCAATTTGAGTTTGCAACAAGGAGACAAACAATTGTGGACCATTTTACTCAGCAGTTGCATCGGTTACCTTCTTCCCAATCCGTCCCTGAAATATTCCTCGAACGGGAAAAGCAACGGGAGCCTTGCGTCCAACGTGTCACCCTTCCAACAGTCACCAATCCAATCACAACAATCCTCTTTTAGACACTATTCTGACTTCCAGCGACCTCTCCGACACTAGAACGCTAGAATTATGAATAACCAATTTTTCTTAACGTTACCCAGCGACAGTTCCATGGAGGTGTTTCGCAATAACACCTTATGCTGTTACACGGCCAAATTACCTCAGGCCATTCAATTGGATCACAAAGGCAATTGGGAAGTGGGTTTATTGGAAATGATTCACCCTACACAAATCCTAAATATCCTTCCTAATCAAAACACTTTTACGGTGGATGTTCATGACGAGCAAGTGCAACAAAACTTGGATGAACGCACCACTGCAAGTGACTCTATGAAAACATAAGACCCCAAAATAAAACGGTTCACCTATCTGTTGACCATTCTGCAGGTTATTATTTTAGTGGTCAACTCTTGGTGAACACGATTTCTACCAAATTCAATACCGTATTTGCCAAAGCCTTGGAGAGAACCAGAGAAAGTTTCACCCTCGAGTACCACAAAATAGCTCGTCGCCAACTAATCAAATTTTCAGAGGACAAAGTATTGGCCATTACATTTGTCCTGAATTGTACGATATATTGGGTGGAGATACCAAGTTGATCAAGATGAAAAACGAAATACCAGCCGTGACTGGCAACCTGGATTTCACGAAATATTTTCGATTCCCTGTAGTAATGAACCTAGGACTGAATTTAATTTTTGTGTACTCCGATGTGGTGGAGTACAACGTGGTGGGACATACCTCCGTACCGTTACTGCGTGTCATTCCTTTCAAAGTGGATTCTGCTACGAACGCTGACGAGGAAGGTGCAAACACCTATCACGGTCACCGCGAATTTGTACATCCTCACTATTTGCCCGTCAGTAAGTCATATTTCGACACTGTCAACATTACTATGAAAGGAGATCTAGGACAAAATATTCCATTTACCAAAGAGAAGGTCACAGTGAAACTCCATTTTCGAAAACAATTACTCTCACCCCTTGTCAGTCATGTATCCTGTGTACCAAGGAGTCGCTCGACAACTTGGACATGGTTTAGGAGATATGCTAAAATCGGCTTTTCGTACAGTGGTTCCCATTTTGAAACCCATGGTGACACGGGAATTGCACGCCTTGAAAGATGACGCCTTGACGCAAGGCAAAGAATTTCTCCAAAATGTCATAATTGACAAACAAAACCCCAAGGAAGCTTTCTTGAGAGCAGGCAAAAATGTCTTGCTTCAAACGGGTAAAGACATTTTGGGCCGAAGAGAAACTCCTATAAATGCTTTGGACGCTGCCGAGTCAGGCATTCCTGCTTCCCTGACGCCACAGCAAGGACAAGGCAGAAAAAGACGACGAAGACATCCCTTGAGAGGACTTCACACTCCCAGAGCTAGAATGACTAAGAAAAGAAAAACCGTCCGAGACTTAGACATTTTTGATTTTTTTAAAAAAAACAATTACAGAGAGAAAATGATGCACCGAGAGTCTTGCGTCTGTTCCAAGTCGGAACTGGATCTGTTTCCCATACCTCCCACCATGATAAGAATGCAAGAATCCCAATGGGTCGAATTTCATCCTGTCCCCTCTTTGACGGATTCAGCTCCCATCGAGTTTGAAATCAAAGGACAGCCCGAAGATTATCTCGATCTGAATAGCAGTTACTTGTACCTGAAACTGAAAGTGATCAAAACGGACAACACCAATCCGGGAGACGATGCTAGAGTAGCTCTCGTCAACAATTTCATGCATTCCTTGTTCAGCGAAGGGGATTTGTACTTGAATAACAAACTGGTCAGCAGTACATGGATACTTACCCTTACCGAGCGTACCTGGAAAATCTCTTGACGTACGGAAAAGAGGTCAAGAACAGTCATTTGGATGCGTGCGTGGTTTGAAAACCTGACACCGCAGGTGAGAACAAGTTTAACGGCACAGCCCTAACAGCAGATGATACTCACAATGCTTTAACGACCGTCCAAAGAAAATCATGCAAGGTCGTAGTTTAGAACTGATGGATCGTTTGCATTTGGACAAGTATTTGCTGAATGGAGTGCATATTCGCCTGAGATAGTGTCGCTTCCCATTTGATGGCTCATGCCAACGAGTACAAAACCATCATTCAAGAAGGCATACTTTACGTGCGCCGCGTAGAAGTCGACCGCCAAGTATCCGATACGACGCGTAGAAGTGAAAACTTTCACCATTGCTGCTGGACTCCGATCCAAGATCGAAGATCATCTGTTCCAATGACAGTTACCCAAACGTTTAATCATTGGTATCGTCAGCAACGCAGCCCTCAGCGGAGCCCACGATCAAAATCCTTTCCAGTTTCAGCACTACAAGGTGTCCAAGATCGAAGTCAGTCGCGATGGCAAGTCCTTGTGTACCAGACCCTTCGAACCTAACTTTGCCCAGAAGAATTACTTGAGATCGTACTTGTCCCTGTACGAAGCTACCGGACAACTAGGAACCAACACCAGTCACAGCATTTCGTAGGAAGATTATGTAGGAGGTTACACTTTGTGGGCCTTTGATTTCACTCCAGACCAAGGCAGCGACGAGGGACATTTCCTCCCTATAAATCCGGTCAACTACGTGTGGAACTTCAGTTTGCAGAAGCTCTCACCGAGTCGGTAAACGTCATCCTGTATACTGAATTCGTTAATGCCACAGAAATCAACAGTTTGAGAGAAGTCATTCTAGACTATGGGAGACTCTTATCTTTCTTTGAACAGTAGAGAATCTTTGGAATTGGAATGGGAGGATACCGCGAATGTAGAACCCCAAGAGAAAGACGAAGAGGACAAGGTGGTCAAGTCCAGATGGCCAGAACAAGAACAACAATTAGTATCCTGGTTTGCTAAACACCTGGCGGATAAAATTACGGAATTGACCAAGAAAGATTGCTATGGATGTCAAAACGATCATCCCAGTCAAATTCAGCACGATAAATGTCTGATGATGAGTCAAGAAGAAAAATTGGACTAGTATCTGGACGAAGCTTGGAGTCTCATCTCAGAAGAAGCAGTGTTGCATGAGTGGTATAAAGGCTTGCGTGATCATTCCTGCCCTCCATTGACTACTCTACAGGTCTGTCGCATCGAAGCACTCTTATCCCAGAGTGAGGAGACGAAACGAAGAAACGGTTACTTGACAGAGCTTTTCAAACAAAAAGTCAGAATTGAATTAACGACTTATTATTACCTGTGGAAAAAAAAAAAAAAACAACAAAACAAAAAATTGATACCTGGGAACTTTATTACCTTTTGGACAACAGTTCGTACAGTTCGTACACTGCTTCTTGGAATCCTGTCGTGTGTGCTAAAGATTAACTACCTCATCGCAAACCTCAAGACCATCAAGCTTATGTCATCAACACGGATGACAGTCACCTCCCAGGAACCCACTGGGTAGCCGTCTACTTCCCTAAAGAGGATTGTTTGGAGTATTTTGATTCGTATGGATTACCCCCTTTGGAAGACGACATCATTGACTTTATGAGAAGAAATGCCCAGACGACACGATTCAATAATGTGAAATTACAAGGCACAGATTCCGTGGTGTGTGGACAATATTGTGTGTACTTTCTTCATCAACGCAGTCTTGGATATCCATTAGATCATTTAGTGACTTATTTTGACCGTAACTCTTTTAGAAACGATGAAAAAGTAGATCGATAGTTTTGTGACCATTATGGTTATCTTTTGTCTTTAGCTAGGAAACATAGTGTACATCAATGGCCTCATGACTTCCATCAGTGGAAATCTCATATGATTCACAACCTTGCCAACCTTGTCAAAAAAAGTTTGTTTGTTGTTATTGTTAGTTGTCAATGGTTAGTTGTTGGTTGAATAAAAAATATTGTGTTTTGAAAAAAATGTGTCTGTCGTTTGTTTTCAAAAAGCACTGTGAATATATGCTCTTTGACTTCTCTCCATCCCTCACCATGAAATTAGCTATCATAGCGTTCCAACACTAAAACTCAGTAGGGATGTTTTCTATCGAGAGGAAATCAAGAAAAAACAAGACGAATGGACAGAGAAGTACAGATTTCAGAAGCAGAGAGAACAGCAGCAACAAAGCAGCAGCAGCAGCAGCAGCAAGAACCAGACAGAAGTTTTGTTGACTGTCCAGTAGACACCAAGGAGTTCTCCTTCTCTTTCCGCAGAAGCAGGCCATATCGTATAGGAAAGCCTGCCGCCAGACGAGGACGCATCCTTAGACAGTAAAAAAAGATTGCCATCACTCGCCGTCAACAAAACAGCCCTTTTCAGGGCTACCCCAATACTCTCAAAAAGACATGCTAATTCAATTGCCAAAACAAATGTGTGTTTGTATGTTATAAAAGTAGAAGTGTGTCTATAAGAACTTCGTTTCTTTATCCAGGAATATAAACGGTGCGCTCCTCGGTCTGCCTATCCATCGTCAACGAGATAACATTGAAAATGAGTAGCAGAATTGCTAAATTGCTTGAACTCCAAATGCACCTGGAGTATGCCAGACGCCTCTTGGATGAGCTAGCCATGGAGGCCGTTGCAGAAAGTGCCAGACTTGAGGAAGAAGATGAGGGGAGGATAAAGAAGGAAGAGAAGAAGGAAAGAATCTTGCCTTACCTCATGCTAAGGCCTATGTGTGAGGTCAAGCCTGAGGTGAGGACACCAACGCCTCCACAGGCAATAGCACCACCACCACAGCCACGTGCGTTACAGCCACAGTCACAACAACAACAACAACCAGTACAGCGTATACAGGAGGCAAGGAGGCCAGATCATCATCCCCGGGTCTGGCACAGAAGACAGAGGGAAGAACAAGTGTTCACTATCCCACAAACGGAGGAGTGGGATAGTGAAGCCAATCAACCTTCCTCTGCGCACCCAAGAGCAAACATCAATTAGGAGGAGGACTGGAGCCGTCGTTGTGTGTGTGGTGCCCTCCCAGGGAGATGTAACCATTAGTCAGGTGTATTTGGAGTGAATAAACAGTCCTTCTCAGGGCTAACCAAGTCTCTAGAAAAGAGACACTATTCAAGTTGCCAATTTGTGTGAATGTAGAGTAGTGTAACTGTAAACACTCTCTCATTTACTGATATGTGTATGTGTGTATGTGTGTGTGTGTGTGTGTGTTGCGTTCGCGTACGTTTGTGTGGATAGTAGAGTGTGTTTTATGCATTCGCGTTTGTTTGTGTGGATAGTATAGTGTGTGTTTTTTTTCTCTTCCCGTTTGTGTGGATAGTTTAATGTGTGTGTTTTATGCATTCGCGTTTGTTTGTGTGGATAGAAAATATGGTATGTTTTATGCATTCGGGTTCGTTTGTGTGGATAGTAAATATGGTGTGTTTTTTTTCTCTTCCCGTGTGTGCGGATTGTAGAGTGTGTGTGTTTTATGCATTCGCGTCCGTTTATGTGGATAACATAGTGTGTTTTATGCATTCGTGTCCGTTTGTGTGGATAGTATGGTGTGTGTTTTATACATTCGCGCTCGTTTGTGTGGATAGTACATATAGTACGTTTTATGCATTCGCGTCCGTTTCTATGGATAGTGGATAATATGTGAAGTGAGTGTAAGGGATGTTTTCGTTCACATCTGTGCTTGACGTATATAAGGCGGAACGCGCGTCAGTCAGGCTTCCCGTGTTGACTAGTTAACACTTTCAAGAAAAAATGAATTTGTTTAATGAATTAAGACACAGTTATTTCTGGATGATGGATGCAGCCTACGTAGTGGAAAGACTTGAAAAAGAATGGAGTTATCCAGGCAGCCAAAACTTTGTGGCCAGTCAAGTCTCTAGCCTGGAAGTAGCCAGGGATCAGGTGGCAGGAATGATAGAAGAGAAGGTGGAAAAAATAAGAGGATCCATCAGGCCTAAGTATGTAAGAGTGGGGATATTGAAGGAAACCTTTGATCTTGTCATCCAAGTGAGGAGCTTTTTGCAAGATGCATTTAATTGGTCAGAGTGGTCTTTTGTCAAGTGGGGTTTACAACAATTTAAAAAGCAGAAGACAAAATGAAAAACGTAATGGAAGAAGAGGTAAAGAAAATCAAAGACACCTGAACAAAAGAGAGAAAGGAGAAGGAAAATCAAAAAAGAAAGAGGACTTTGCAACATTGAACATCAACTGGATGAAAATAAAGAAAAAATTTAGAGACATGGGACATCCAGACTGGATTCCAGACGAAGAAAAGAAAAAGAAGAAGAAAGGAATCATTGGAAAATTAAGAAGCTGGTGGAAGAACTGGAGACAATAGAAGAAAAAAACAAAGAACCTTTTCAGGGCCACTTCATATGCCTCGAAAAGATATTTATTCTTTCATGTCTACAAAAAACTTATTCAATTGTATAATTTGGGTAGGATAGATTGAATGCGAATGCATAAAACATACTATCCTATCCACTGACACGAACGTTAATGCATAAAACTTTGTATAGAAATGAAACACTTCGCTCGATGAGCCACGCAGAAATTAGGAATGTGAATCCCACTCTCTTGCATGCATTCGACATCAAAGGAGATGAAATTGCCTTTCTTCTGGTCATTATCTTCTTCATGTTTGGGATGGTATTTTTGAATGTAGCATTGGTGTTCCAAGTCCACGATTTGGCGACAAATGTGACATCGCTTCTTTCCTGAACATACCTGTGCCTTGGCACTGTTGGTACGTATGCCTTGTCCACAAGTTGGGCACAATCTCAGGAGCTGACAAGCACATTTCTGCTGTGAACCTTGCGTCTTTAGATGTTGTTGGTAACAGGTTGGACTGACAAACGTGTGCTGACAAGCAGGGCAATGCACTCGTTCTTGTCCTTCGTCCAGACAGGGTTTAGAGGCCAAACATCCCTCACATTTCGATCCGCAATGCTTGTGTTGCTCTCGATTGTTATAGCCATAGTCACATTTCTCACAGTAATAACTGTATCCCAGGAAACCGGTGATACTGGTAATGGCATCAAAATGTTCATCGTGGTGATAGACGTGAATGTATTTTCCGTCTTTGAAATCTTTGCCTCGAAACAACAGAGGTCCGCGCACTTCTTGAGGGTGCACTTTCAAGGTGTAGCGTGGAGCCAAGACGTCTTGCAACTTTTGCATTTCACGAATACCACAGGGTGTGTCTTTGGAAAGGCAGCTTGCTGTAGTAGGAGTTCTGCTTCTCTTCGTTGTTTGGCTCGGTTACATTTTTGAATAGTTTGCCAGGCTCTTTTTCATTCTGCCGTGGCGTTCTTGTCGGCATACGTTCGTCCCACCACGATGGCAAGGGCTAAACACATCTTGTCTTGAAGATTGGTAATTTGAACGATTCTACGCTTGATGCTACGAAGTACGTTCACCAATAACACCTTTTTGCGTTGTCCTGTCCCTTGGGGAAGAGAAACGTGGGTCATGAACAGTGTTGCTTTTCCGTCGGTGATGTCAAACTTGTCGTTGGATTGCTGCACGTGTTGAATCTTGTCCATGACTTTGGAAGATATCAATTCTGCTGCACTGCTAAACCAGATCCAAACGGGGGACTTGAAACTGTCGTGATGAATAGAAAGTCTCAAGCGATCGTCTTCTTTGGCTTCACATTGCTGTTTCAGTGTGGTTAACAAAGAATCCCACACATTGGTGATGAACCCCTCTGCTTTCTCCAGTGGTACGTCGGACTTGAAATCTTTAAACTTCACCGTGTACGTGTAGGCTGTGGTTCTAAATTTTCTAGAGGAACGTTTGTCCGTCTCTCGAATGTGGTAGCACTTTTCAGGGTTTACTGGTGGTGATGGACTTTGACTTGGTGTAGATTCTCTGGGCCTAGATTCTGGCTCACTCATCTCATCTTCAAAATCGCTGGCATGAATTTGAGCCAAGACTTCAGCTACTGTGCGAGGCGATAAATCACGTTTCTGCCTCTTACTTTCTTCTCCTTTCTTTACGAAATGATGAGATAGTTTTATCTTGACTGCAAAATGTCAAATGACTACATTTGAAACGCCATCGACCCCTATATATCCATGTCAGACTTAGTGTATATATAAAGGATTGGTGCCTTCCCTCTCAGTATTCATTTCGCTCTCAAGCCGACCAGAACGATGGAAGAGCCCACACAGATCGAACTTCTGATCAGAGCTTTGCGACGTGTCATACGCAAGTTTTCTTCAGACAAGCCGACGGACTACTCCCCCTCTTTTTGAGATGAAAGTCAAGATACTTGCTATATCTGTCTGAAGAAAGGGCATTGGGCTACAGAATGTCCAGACCGTCAAAAAAGCAAGACCAGTGTCAAAATAGACAAAAGTCAAGATACCTGTTATCATTGTCAAGAGAAAGGACATTGGTCTTCAGACTTCCCTAAGAAACAACAGGAGCAGGAGGAGGAGGAGGAAGAAGAGGTGCCCTCGGCAAAGGAAGAACCCCGACACGTTCAGAAAGAGAAGACAGAAAAGAAAAGAAGACGAGCAAAAAGTCAGGAAGAAGAGGAGGAAAAAGCTGTGAAAGTGAAGAAAATCAGAAAAAAGAGAGTGAAGACAAAAAGACACAGAAAAGGTCTATGAACTTTTTAAACGTGTTGTGTTGTGTTGTGACATTGGATTGTCAATATTTGTACCAGAATAGACAAGTCTGAAAAAAAAGTGTCTCTTGGTTTTGATTGTTTAGAATAATAAGGACCTACACTCATGCACTCACACACGTACATCATGGAGCAAACAAGGGAATTTGAGTTTTAATTGATTTTGGCAAAATGAATATTATATCTTTTCGAAAGAAGTAAGTGGCCCTGAAAGGGACTTTCGGTGTTTGTTTTCTTTTCAAAAGACAAACTCAGGAACGAGAAGCAATCAGCGTTAACTGCCTTTAGCCTTTGCAACGATTGATTTGGTAGAAATCACTAGGGGTGGTATCTCAGGTGTAGTAACCGGGTTGGACTGTTTGGCTCAGGAAGGTCTTGATCTCTTGGGTCGTAATAAAGAAGTCTGATACATTTGTTTCAGACTTCTTAACTCTGCCAAAATGTCCGAGAGTGCCGTTACCGTTTGACTTTCACTGTTCTCCTTCTCTTCTAAACCTTGTTTCTTCTCTGCTTCTTCTTCCTGTCGTTTCCTTCTTGCCTCTTTTTCTCGATGTTGCTGTTCAAGGAGAAATGCATGTTCTGCTTCTTTCTGCTGTTGTAAACATTTTTCCAATTCTTCTTTCTGTCTCTGTTTAAAATCCTCGACGTGTGGTAAAGAATGAGAAGGTGGTGAAGGTACTGGTACCGGAAGAAATTCTTGCGAAGAGAGAAAATCTAAATCCCAGTTGAAATCGGTCTCTTCTGGAAGTAGCCTGTGTTAACTTTGGTAGCGACTGCTATGTCATCGCTTTTGTCTCCACATCCGGTGCACCCCAATTCATCGTCGTCTTAGTTTCAGTCATGTTTCACAAAACAATGTTGCATCGATTCACTGCGCACAGACGCTAGCGCACCTATATAGGGAATGTGACGTCACAGGTAGCTCTCTTCGGATTGGAAGTGAGACTCCGCGAAGTGACTGAATTTTATAACGCGTGTTGGGATTGGTGAACAATTCCAATCCGTTTCGTTCCGGTCTTCCACTATAAATAAACGCGGTTCACTTCATTCCGTTCACCTGTTCTCATCACAAGATGTGGATCAACTTAGAATCGTCTACCCTCCTATCGTCGGTGCTTTTCAACCCGGACTATCCAATGTATGTCAGATCATCATGGGCAATTACCCAGATCACTGATACAGCACTTTGGAAACGAAGGATCTATGTGGAGTAACAAGGCTGTCTGAAGCGAGTCCTCATCTACAGTCCAGAGGTTAGACAAAGTTTGAGAAAGAGAAGAAGATCAGTGCGATGCCCTCTATGTTAACGAACTGGTGTTAACATAAAAACCAAAGACCCTTTTCAGGGCCACTTCATATGCCTCGAAAAGATATTTATTCTTTCTTGCCTAAATTTTTTTTATTTAATTGTATAATTTGTGTAGGAGAGATTGAACCCGAATGCATAAAACATACTATACTATCCACTGACACGAACACAAATGCATAAAACTTTGTATAGAAATGAAACAGGTGGCATGACGTCACGGTACTTGCTACATTGTTGCAAGTGTCCAGTACCGTGACGTCACCCCACCTGTTCCAATCCTATTGTCCCTATACAAAATTCCCATTGTCCGTATACAGGCGCAGGATGTGCTAGTCGCTATAGAAAATTCCCATTGTCCGTATATCCCCCCCCCCCCAGGGTGATATTTTGTCCGTATAAATCTTGTCCGTATATTCGATATTGGGGTCCCGTAATGCTAATTCCCATTGTCCGTATATCGCCCCCATATTCTACTGACAACTTTTATAATGATATCAAACAAATTATACAGTTTTACCACACTAGTGATTTCGAAAAATGCTAATATATATGAAATATAATTAGTTAATAAGAACACTGTTTGATTGTTCAAATATGAGATGAATGGTATACCAATACGAGAATTCCGTGGCCTAAGAAGTGAACTATATACATCTAGGACAGACATAGCAGAAACAAAATTATGCACTGGTATACGTGTTCTGCTCTTAAAAATAATCCAAAATTACACATGTACAAGTATCAGCAGAAGAATTTAATTATGTCATCAGGAGACACAATATCTTTATAACTAAGGTTGCATTTTCACTATATGATGATGTAACTGTTATGGTCGATAGCATCAATACGTCACCTTATAGTCACTATTCTCTCATTAAAAGAGCATCTTTTTTCATTAAACTGCCTAACTCTTCATCTTAAAATTGTGTTGGCAATACATCATTTTCATTACAAAAAACTCTTCCACTTTATATCTTGTTAGTAAACGTGTACCGTAAGTCCAGAATTTTCAAAAATACATTTTATGCTTATTATTATTCTTTGGTAGTATTCCCCATAAACTTATTCATAATGCCTGCCAAGGAATGCTAGCTTGTTAGATTACTTGCTTTAATTCCTTACTTAATCTAAATTTGCACACCGTCTATTAAAACAAAAGTGTTCAGTTTTAGGTATACAATAATAATCATTCTATCAACTGATCTAATTCAACAGCAGAATCCATCAGAATTACAGTGTTGTCCCGCGCTTCGTTAGGACTCCTAAGTCGTAGATTCAACTGGTTGTTCTGAATATTTATCAGTATATCAGAAACAAAATATACAAACTTGTCAAAACTATCATTCATTGGTATGGTTTTGGTTTCTTGCCTATAGGTATACTATGAAAGGTGTTCAAGTTATCCTCAAGTTATTTTCTGGGATTCTGGATTTTTAAATCTTGTTCGTGTTCCTTTTGAAATTAATTTTATTTATTGCTATCAAGATAGCACTTTTAACAAAAATTCGTAATCAAAGCTTGAAAGATACAAACTAAGTAAAGCTTTTGTTTCCGTTTATTGTTACGTAGTGTTCTTTGAACTCTTTCCGTAATTCGTTTAAGCTATCATTTGGAAGAAATGTAATCCTCAAAAATTTTATTTCTGTTATTATTTCAGCTGACAATGACTTTTATATTTTAGCTGATCTAGCATTTACAAAAGTTTCCTATGTTTTCTTTTCCTAATTAAATTCTATCTTATCGGTTAAGTATTACCAATTATTTTCTTCTCTCTTACATTTTAATTTATTATACTAATTGTAAATTTATGTTTGTTGGCTTCTGTTATTAATGTCTCAGTCCTGCAGAGCTGTCCATCTAGTCTCATTATATCTTGTTTAGATTCTAGACAAACACATTCTTTTTGAAGTTGATTTTGATTCCTTTAGACAGTGTAAAGCGGCGGCAAGTCAATTTTTGCTTTATAGTTAAGGAATTTCCTAAGGAATCTTACGATAATCTTGATGATCCTGTTCCTGGAAGTCAACCTACTACTGACACTGGCACTCCAGGTCTTACTCATGATATTGGTCATGGTCCTCATGCAACAGTTTACATAACGCCATTGACGGTCTATACAAGGAAGACATTAAACATAATTTTCCGACAAGTGATGAGGAGTAAAAGTTACATAAAGCTCATTTAAAAAAATAGAAATAAATCATTGTATAAAAAAAGTTTGGAGAACATTATGTTGAGTTTTCCAAGGTTGGAAAAATGTTTTAAGACATAACCCTGAAAAAGTGCTTTACATAGCTCAGAAAGGATCATCTTAGCGTGATATCATTGATAACCGGAACAATTATTTCGTAATTAACTATAAATTCGTTTTGATAATTATTGCATTAATTTGCTTGTTCTTTGCCATTGGGCTCAAAGGTTTATTTTCGCTAACAAAACATTTAGAGATGAATCTGTTTATTAGCCATTAAATCTATTAATGTAAGAACGGTAAATTACGCCAGCTTCTGCAAGTATGGAAATAATAATAAACGCTTGTTTATTTGTTTCATAATCTCTGACATTAGGTACTGAATGCTTGCGTGTATCATTCTTGTTAGGTAATGCTCGATTGTCTGTATAATTTGTACTAATGGTAATAAATATTTTTTGCGCTCTTGTTTTCTTTTTTGTTCCCATTTTATTTCTTTTTTCTTTTCATTGTATGCTTGTCGACGAATTATTACTGGTGAATTTTCCATTGTTTTGTTGTAGGCGTTAGCAGGTAAGTATATTTTCATTAGGATTTAGTAAATTAGTATATTCCTGTATGATATCCGTGTTATCACCACCTCGATGGCTTTCAAGAATGCATCATCCCCACAAACTGCAATGTTTATCCTAATTTTTGAACTTGAAATATATTGCTAAAATTTTTTCGCGACATTTTCATCGGTGTCAAAACCGGTTTCACGTCAAACTAACTATTTAAAATTATGTTCAAGGCCTTTTGAACAGACCCAATAATATATTTTCTATTTTCTAGTTGGGCACCTAAAATAGACGTCACATATAATCAAATTACTCGGAATTAGGCATTTTATTCCTTCCTCTGTTCGTCAGCTGCTGACATGTGTTAAAAAGTATAACAAATCTGTTTCTTGTTGTATTACTTACGTGTTCTAAGACGCACGATCCGACTGTGTCATACATCTTCTATCTTACCAAAGGTCACAACTGTTTTTCATTAAAACAACTTTATCTATTTCAACTTTATTCATGCCGTCATCTGTTCTATAAGCTATTAATTTTAGACTACATACTGTACAAGCAACGGTCGAATCTTTCTTAGATATCTTTCTTAGACATCTCCAATCATACTTATATTGGATGTTATAGCAGTTACAAAATAATTGAAATCCCCCTAGATCTATGACGTTTTCTGTTGGGTTAAGTGAGTTAATATATGATAATAGTATTGTGGATTCAAACAGAAGTTTACTTATTTACAACTACATGAGAAACTTATATACTGATGTTGTCAAACCATATGCAAGATATAAATTCTTTTAACTTATTCCATATCTTGCAGTTGCTCACTAAACCGCCCAGTTTAATTGAATTTGCCACTTACGTTATGTCTTTTCAATGTATCAGCATCAGCCGATTTAAAACAAAGTAGGTTTAAAAATGTCTGTTTTGCAACAGTTTTTGACGATTACCATTGTTAAATTTCGGAGCAGTAGCCTGTCGTAACGCTAGTGGAAATCCTGGTTACCCATTACACCAATTAATCGTACAAACAAACTCAAGAGGAGTTGGCTTCGCCGAAAGAGACGAAATTAAATTCAAGGATCGATGTAACCGTTTTATTATTTATTTTGGGGTTGGGGAGCTAATACAGAATGACGTGTGTCATAATTATAACGCAAACAGCATGGTTAGTTGTGCATGGAAAGAATCTTGATCTCATAAGTATTTGGGAAAACTTTAGTCCTAGGCCAGTGAACCGCTTCCTTCTAAGTTAAACATGCTAACCGGTTGTCATACAATTTAGTCAAGTTTTCAAACTTACATTTGACTATCAGCCATATTTTATTTCTGGAAAACCATAGGTCACTCACTCGATATCTTCCAACATCTCCAGCCCATTTCTTTAACGGACCTATTCGTAGCCTTAATCTGTTTCTGTTATAACGCATGTATGTATGTATGTATGTATGTATGTATGTATGCATGCATGCATACATGTATCTATGTATGTATGTATTTATGTATGTATGTGTGAGTGTTTGTGTGTGTGCGTGCGTATGTATGTACGTATGTATTTATGTAGATATGTATGTATGCATGTACGTTATGCATGATAATAGTTTATATCCATCTAAGTATCTATCTCTCTCCATTCGTCACTTTCAGCGCATAATTCACCGCTCATGTTGATTTGCTAAGCAATTTGGGTCAGGGCATCTCTGGTTATTAACGACCTGCTATGTGCGTCTTGAAGAGATATACATGTACTGAGCAGCTGAAATTTGCATTTCATGTATTTAATTTCTTGGAAATAAAGTTTTATTATTATTATTATTATGATGTTACTTCTTTTGATCCATGGATCCTATCATTTTGGCCTGTTATCGAATATATTACAGCTTTTCTAATCCCCTCCTCATCGTTTTCCTCTTATTTCACGAACAGTTGTAGTAATATATAGAAAGCCTGTAGGAAAGATCTTTAAATATATATTTATATTTGTTAATTACATTGGTGGATGATTTTAGATCGGCAAGTGTGTGTGTGTGTGTGTGAGAGAGAGTGTGCGCGCGCTTGCTTAACGTTTTATGTTTGCTGCTGGCGATCAGGAGCATTTAAACATCACGTAGACATTTTAAGCTAGTTCTTAATCTATGCTAAATTGTAGAAGAAAGATAGTCTACACTTTGAGGAAATTCAGGATGTAAAACTGTAAGTAATTTTTTGGCCATTCGTACTACCAGCTAAGGAAGACACGTTTATGCCTTGCATATTATTTGTAGGGATCCAACAACTTTATGATTTGCCTGGCGTCTGTCGCTAACCTAAATCCGAAACATTGTATAAAAAAAGTTAACGTGGAATATTGCAAAGCAGCTGGTATGTGGCAGTCCACGAAACATCTGGTTTAGTTCATTCAGAAAAGGAAATTTAATCAATCAAAACGTAAAGCGCCTACTAAATGAGTGAACATGATTTGTTTACACAGTAGTTCCTAATACACTATTGGGCAAACGTGTCGTGCACGTGAGTGCAAAATAAATGTGTGCAATATGGTATCGCACGATTCTGACGATGTAAAGTTAACGGAGACAATAATGAGCATATAATTAACATACTTATGAAAGACTGAATTTGTTTCCAGAAATCATCAATGAGCAAAGATGATTATGATTATTCCGAAAATTACTATGACGATGGAGATGAAGAACACAAAGGTGAAACTGGCAAACAACATTTCGAAACATTTCGAAATAGAGGAAGGTTATTTTCAGGATCAACATTTCAAAGCGAATTACATGGACTTGCCAAGGTAAAGCACATATACAAGAACCCTACTCCGTCTGTCTCCTAACTCCAGTCATCAAAGCTATGGTTGTTGTTGCTATTACTAGTAGGAGTATTATTATTATGATGTTCTTGTCTTGTTCTTGTTCATGATCTTGTTAAGAATGACGGTAACAGTTTCTATTTTATCTACTCCAAGTATATTATCCGTGTTTATGTCATTATTGTTGTTGGTGTTGCAGATTAGATAGTGGTAAACGTAACAACGATTGTGACAACTAGAAGAAGAAAGATACTAAAGCGGAGGAAGATGGTGATGAACCAAATGTTTTTAGTATAAAAGATCAACATATTGTATTACTTTTATGTTGTTTTTTTTGTGCACTTTGTTTAGGTTTATATTCAAGAAAGTAATTTCTGTGTTTTTGTTCCAGAAAAGACCGCAAGAATGCTGGCCATTTTAAAGATGACATGATCGTATCTTGTAGTTTTGCTGGCCGGGAATGCACCGCGAAGTAACTTTTGTTTTCTCATTGTCTTGTTCATATTTAACCATTTTTTTTTTGTTTCGTTATTGTTTCGGCGAGGTATAGGTTATTCAAACTATACATAAGTATATTGTTACGACTCTGGGGTCTTAAATTAAGTAACATGAAAGAGCGAACCCAACAACTTCTGTATAATTGAAAATATAATTTATTTCCCGAAAATACAAAATGAACGAATTAAAAATAGCCTAACGTATGGTGAATGAAATCCTAAAATCATAAATGTTATATCAATTTCAAAATATCGAGTAATCCAAATGCGTTCCAAAGGAATTCTGAATAATGGTCAGTAATGTAATGATGAAATCAACAGTACGGAAGAATCACTATGATAAATCCCAAAATGTATTAAAATGAATTCAAAATATTTCTGATAGGTATAAATTCAAATCTCTTTGAATAAATTCACAGTAACTGCTTAAAAGCTGTTATTCCAATTAATCTGAAACATTTCTCGAGCACTGTAATTACAACGAATGACTGAATTAAATGAATGCCCTCAATATATGTCTTCCAAGACTGGTGATAATAAAAGGAATGCTTCATTCCAAAAAATAATTTTCTTATATAGAATGCTAAGTCGTAATTACTAAAACATTAAGACGGTTTCATGACTCATTTACATTGCACATCGAACCGGTAAACAAAGGCCACGTGGCTTACACTAGCTGACCAAAAGTTAGGTCAGTCTATCCATGTTAGGAAACCTAGGACTGTCATTCACATCACATGATCTTTATTTGAATTACAGTACATCCCAGCCTTGAAACTTATACAAACCCATTCATGAAGAATATAAGTATTTTGAAAGATTATTAATTAAACAACCCTTGCTAACTATAAAAATAAATGATCTTTACTAACTATAATCATGAATGGTTATACATACATACATACATACATACATACGCTATGCCAACGCCAGCCTTGCGCGCTGCTGCCAGCAACGCGCGCCCGCCGCCCGCCCGCCCGCCTTGCGCCGCTTAACGCCCGCCTGCTGCCTTATATATATATACTCAAAAAATTCTAAATGAAAATTATGTGTCCGTTACATTTGTCCCCAAACGTTTATGCTAACAATCATGAAAAAACATTTTTAATGCGTGATAAAGGTTCGTTGATTTTCATATATTCTCTCTATATATTGCCTCATTCTTGATTTCTTTTATACTCCGTGTGCTCAGAATATAAAGTAGTAAAAGAATACCCGGTTTCTCGCTCAGAGACCTCCTTTCCCCTCCAAAACACTTCTACGGTGACATTTTTTTTTAACAACCCACCTTCCCCCTCACGCTGACATTTTCTTCACCAACATGAAGCTCGGAATATATTTGTCAGGGAAGGGTCCCATTTTCTTTTACTACTATAACAGACATTAGATTACAAATAAAATTTAATTTTTTCACTTACCTTTCAATGCCAGAAAATGATGAATATCCTGATGTGTATATAACATTTATAACATAAATGCAATATAACTGCTATTCTGGTGAGAATTCGCACGTTTCTGCCTAGAATATGTACAGGAGGTAACAATTACAATGGATCGATATGCAGTGTGCGGCGACAGCTTCTACTTACTGGACGTTTGTAAATCCCCAATTGTTTTAGAAAATTACGTAATGGAAATCCCCAACCGTAATAGAAATCCCCAACTCTTTTAGAAATTACGTAATGGAATTCCCAGCGATTAAGTAATGCAAATCCCAGCGATTACGTAATGGAAATCCCAGAGAACATTCTACGAAATTTTGCGTGGGTGTTATAACGCTATAAAAGGCTGCTAGATTCTTCTCCGTAGTCATTTCCGTGGATATATTCGCTAGGGTAAGCAGGTAAGTGAAACATTTTCTTGAATTTAATATAGAGTATTGCCTGACAGACTGGAAGAAATATAATCTGATCATTTTTAAAAGAATTTCTTCGCCTAAAAGTAATGTTTCAACGGTAGCAATTAGAAATAATTTATCATCGTGTTTATCGAAATAAAATTTAATTTTTCCGCTTACTTTTCGATGACATTCAAATAACTCTCTCACTGCTACCCTGTTGATAAAATGCTTACAACCTTTTGCAAAAATCTTTGACTGGTTTAGGTCGATATTTATTTTGGTATATTTGTCCTGTCTTATCGGATCGTGAAGGTTTCCATTTTTGAACATAAGTTCATCTCGTAAGTTTTCAAGATAATCAAAATATTTGCTGTTATCTGATTTGATAAGCGAAGGTTTTATTTTATCAAATTTACTAAAACAAATGCCTGAAATTTCATCATTAAATTCAAATGATAATTGGTGGTCGTTAATCATTAATTTTTTAATTTTGCTGCAAACTCCATCGGCTAACGTTAAATTTTCGAACATTTTTTTTTAACGTTAGACAAAATAATTAAATGTAACGTCGAGTATACTACTGGCATAGTTTCCAATAGGAAAAGTATTAATTCCATCCTCGCAATATCTTTTATCATCAAAGTTACTTAGTCCACGTTTTATAATTGTATCTGTTTCAAGTTTGTGATGATTTGTTCTGATAACATTTGTTTTAATAAACTTAACTCAGCTGTTTAGCGCTGCTTTAAAGTCATCAAACTTCATACATTTTTTCACATGCCCACGAGGAATACCTTTTCCTTTTTTGTCAGTTTATTGTCATCTAATATTACGGCATACACTTTGCTTTGAAGTCCAACAAATTCCTTAACTGGCACAAACATAAATTCGTCTTTCATTTTGCCAATAACGTTTTTATTTGTATCATCATGAAATCCACTACTTGCTGGATAATCCGATAAATCAAATAAGTCACGGTGGTCATAGACGTCTTGATAGACATCCTCACATTTTATATTATAAACTAACGAATCGTTATCAGTAAATAGCAACTCCGAATCTGGCCACTGCCTTTTGGTAAAATTATAGTGAAAATCGTACATCAGCCACTTTGATATGTCCAACACCGATGCACCAACATAAATCGGTTTATTTAACTTTAAATTTGTCTTTCGTCGCTGTATTGCAACAAGATTTTCATTAAATATTTTGATGCTGACACAACTGTCATCGTTAACTAATTTATTTCTGCGATTTATATTGTTTACAATCTCAATATTGACTCGCTTTCTAATATTTTCCATCGTCTTACCAAATACCGAATTGTTCATTAACTTGGAAAAGTTTTTCTCAAATTCGGTTTTAGCAATAGCACGACGTCTAGAATTTAAATCAATATGATCTGCCATCCACCGTGATTGATTTAATTTTAAAACTCGATGAACTTTTCTTAAAATTAGTCCAGCATCTACTGCTTGTTTTATATTTTTGTAATGCGTCACGTAATTTCTTTTATTTAACAAATTTGGATCTAGCTTATTAACGATCGAATTTTTTTGCTGTTAAAATTGCCCTTTGTTCAGGTGACAATAAACTGTAATCGATTATCATAGACTCCGCACAAAACGGATAATCTTTATGTCGATCATGTAACGAAACAGGATAATCGAGATCAACAGCAACATAATAACAGATATCTTTTGGAATTTTTTTTTCTGTTTAGCTAAGAGATTGATCTGCAGTTATCCAATGAAATCCACTGCACCGCATTGGTTCTGATATTGCCCAATTATGCAAATTATTTACTTTCAGATAAATAATATAATTGGATGATAAATTTTTATCGTAATTTTTCAAGTACTTATTATTAGCTACCGCATATTTTTTGTTATAACGCTAATTACGCCGCGAAATCCTTTTTCAATAAATTTAAACATATCAACATCAGTTAAGAGATCCAGTTCTATCCTGCTTGTTTTTAGCAGAGCATACCACGATAGTCCTGGAGCGGAATAATACCAACAAGGATCTAATCTATAATTTTTATGACTAACTTTACGAAAACTCTCGAAAACACCTGCTAGTAATAATACATCTGTTTTCAAATATAAATCATAATAATCACCAAATGTTTTACAACTAAATTTATTCCAAATATCTTGTGCATATTTGTACTCGTCATCTGTAATATTTTCATTTTTTAACTGCGAGTAAAATTTGTCTTTGCCAGGCAGAGAAGTTTCATCAACTCTGCTCCAGTCGTCGGGATGCTCATAGGGAAACACTCCTTTTCTTGTCAGTAGATTAAATGTATCTCCAAAACAATCTCGTAGGTGATAAAACTCGCTACCAGCTTTTACAGCATTTTCTACAAGATCTTCTAATGATACTAATGTAAATTGAAAGCTATCAATGAAACGTAATTTGCCAAGCGTAACTGACATATACTTTTCATAATTGTTTGGAATACATTTTGTTATATTATTTAATTTTAGTTTGTTCCAGCTAATATTTTTCGTGATTTAACCGTTAGATACGGTTCGGAAATTTCGCTGTCGAAATTTGTATTTTCAAAAATTATGTCAATTATATCTTTTTCGATTGCATGTAACTTTGATAAAATTACATGATACTGTACTATTAGCTTGATACTTTATGAGCTGCAAGTTCTTGCGCTGCAACCGGTTGTAAAAGATGAAATAAATTTGTGGAGTTAAAATTTGCTAAAGCATTTTGATTTTCAAATTTGTAACTGTTATCGTAGCCAGAAAATGCAGTAGCAATTTTTTCTGCTTTGATAAGGCTCTTTTGGCGATATCTCGCAATTTTAACATTATATTATATGTAGTATTTTTAAATTTAATTGATTTTTTATGTATTTTTTAATCAGAGATATAAAAAATGCTATATATATATATATATATATATATATATATATACTATATATATATATATATATATATATATATATATATATATATATATATATATATATATATATATATATATATATATATATAATGTCAGAACTTCAAAGATGCATTAGATTGACAGCAGAGGAACAGGAAGAATGTCACGTACACCTCAAGTACAACTTATATGCTGGAAATGCACTTCGTTCTGTTATTTGTATTAAATATGAAAAACTTTTTGGCATACCAACGCCAGCTGGTTATAAAATCAGTGTCAGATGTGATAATACAGATAGAATTGAAATGTTTAGAAAAGATTTTATTTATACTTTGTTCTGTGGGGACATTCCAGATGGACAACGAGTTTACAGAGTAAACGGCCAATCACTGATGATAATATTGAAAATTTATCCTTGCAAGATGAATTTCAGTCTCATCCAATATGATGTATATGAAGCTAATGATCGCGGAATTATACGACACCGAAAAACCAAAAAAGTATTAGGAAATTTACGAAAAGATGGTTGTCTTGGTGTGGTGGTTCTTGGAACTAAAACAGATTTTGTTTGTTATAAATCACATCGTTTTGTTTATAAATATTAAATGGTGCTATTCCAAATGATTTGGTTATCGATCACATCAACAGCATCAAATTCGACAATCGTCTAGAAACTTTAGATTTGGTCACACCAAAAGAAAACACCAAAAGAGGAGCCAGTTCTGATTGTTCCAATTTAAAAATCCCAAAAGACAAGTAATTTCAGTAAATCTAGAAACTGGGGAAAAAAATGAAATTTAAATAATTAACAGCTGCCGCAAAATATCATAAAATTATTGCAGCTAGAATAAATATGTAGCTGATAATGTACGAAAATCAGCAACAACAACATCAGCATTTGACAGATTTAGTTTCAAATATGACGATTAATTATATTTTTTAATTCTGTCTTAGTAAGGCAACTGTGGGCGAACATCAAAATATCGTCGCGATCAAATTTTAGTGTTAAAAATGCACTGTTATCAAGTTTATTATTTTTTGCTCCTGCAAGGAGAATTTTATCAGAATCACCTTGCATTACAATAACGTTAACATAATAAGCATTATATCCTGACAAACATTTTCGAACTGCCTCTGCTAATTCTTTGTAGTTTAATATATCAACTTTCTGATGATATTTTATTTCAGAAGATTTCATCTCTGTTGTCATTATTATTATAAATTAGAGAAAAAAATATATAATATATGGACTTAATGAAAAGACTTGCTGATATATATTCTGACGATAAAATCGCCATCTACAAGGTCGTCGACGACAATTTCATCCCTAACGTAATTTCAGGCCATAACGAAGATGATATTTTCTTTAACAACGACGATGAAGATGAAATAGTTGACGTTGTTGACAAAATTTTTTTACAGCAGACCGACAACTGGACGATATAATGTTAAGTATCATATCGTTAAAAAAATAATAAAATTTAATTTTACTGTTGCCGAACAACAAATATTTTCCTAACTTATAAAACCTTACTTAAAATAAAAATAACTGGCAGCAAAGAATCATAAAATACGATATTATTTTTGCTAAAATATTCAATTTGATGCCAGACGATAATGCATGAAAATTACATTTAATATCCTTGTGTAGGCCTGACAAATGTAAAGCTGTACCTGTGAAGTTCGAATAAATTTATAATAGCATTTGTTTTGGAGACCTAGTTTGTACCTAGATGTTAAAGTTATCGCTATATCCGCGCCAATTAACTAAACGTTTGTTGCCTCGCTTCCTAATAACTTTCTCAATAACGAATATATCTTTTTCTGTTTTCTGAAGTTCTTGTTCATAAAAACTACCAGTTATAGGTTCACCTAATAAATCTTTTAGTGCATAGGTAACTGGTATTGTTAAAAGTACTTTATCAACAACAGATACTTCTTCATTCCAGTTTGGAGTAAATCCTTTTTCAAATGTTTTTCCGCAGAGAAATTCTCACTTTATCACCAACTTTAAATTTATGTCTGCGGTACATGTTTTCGTTTGCTAATATCGGATTTTTAGTTGCTTCGATTGGCGACATTTTTATTGATCTATGTTTCGTGTTATTATATTCATCAACAATTTTCTGTAAATTGTCAATATATTTATTTGTATTTTTGGCTGTCAAATATTTGTAGATTTTTTCGTTTAGTGTGCGATTAAATCGCTCGACGACAACGATTTTACCTTCATTTCCTGTAACATATTTTTTGATGTTATTTTGTTCCAAAAATTGCTCAAAATTTTTATTAAAAAACTCTGCTCCGTGATCGGTCCAGATTCTGTTTGGTTTCTTTCCGTACTTGTTATTATTTGTTTTAACGCATCAGTTATCGACGTTCCTGTTTTATCTGAAACGGGTACACTAAATGCATATTTGCTAAAAACATCTACAACATTGAAAAGATATTTCTTTGGAGCGCCGTCAGCGCCAACGTTAAGCTTAGCAAGATTTGACACATCAACTAAATCTATCGCCCAGATATCGTCAACGGCATATGCGACGACGCTACGTCGCGGAAACCTTTTTTTTAGGTTTGTATAGTTCTGATGCAAGATCATCATATAATTCTTTTTCTCCGAGTGGGCCAGTACCAAGACCAGGTTTAAATTTTGCTTCAATAAAACCCTGCACCAGCTTTCGGTCAACACGCTCTCGCATATTTACAGGTTCATATCACAAAGTTCGTCTAGCATTACTTTATCGCAGCCGTGCTTATTTTGTTCGTTATCACGGTAGCATATATCATGACGCATTGCTATTGCGTCCACTTGATTATAAGGCTCTTGTCCTGGTAATGGATTATCGTTTTCATCTAGTTGTTTATCAAGAGGATTGTATGGTCCAGTATATTTATGGCCTGGTAATGTCCAACCCGATTTTGGTTTTGGTAATTTGCCAATTAAATTATGTATATCTATACCTGTTCCAATTATTTCTCTGTTGTTGCATTGTTGACAGTATGTAACAATTTTATTTTGCTCCAGACAGAGATCTCTATCGCTCGCATGTCATTATATATTTTATAATTGACAAATTTTTCAGAATTATAATATTTTTTTTTCAGATTTATAATAATATTTTTTCCTTATAAATATTTTTCAGATTTAAATTAATATTTTTTCAGATTTATATTAATATTTTTTTCAGATTCGTAAAAAAGTTTTCTGTCGTCTACTAAAACATCCTCTCTCACAACGTCAGAGCATCCAGCTCCGGATAATTTCTTTAAAAATATACTTTTTATTTTTCCACAGATTGCACAAATACTTTTCAGCATTATTCTATTATTTTTTGTTTTTTCTGTTGTTTCATCGTTATTTTCTGTTTTAGTTTTGCACTTGAAACAATATGTTGACATTATAGCAACGAGTTTATACAAAATTAATTGCAATCTCATCATTAGCGTGAGAAGGTTGTTTGTCAAACTGTAAAAAAAAATTTGAAAAATTTGAATTTAGAATCGGAGATTTGTTTTGTAAACATCACGCAATAGTATCCACAAGGCGAAGTTCCAACTGGTTGAGTTTGATTAGACGAATAATTTATTATTTTATATTTTTTGTTGATATATTTTTTGATGAAATCGCTCGGAGGAAGTCCAAATGAATCAAAATAATTTGTTATTACAAACAGCTACCCAGTGTGTGCCGGTTCCGTCTCTGAAATTTTGTATATTTATCACACACGAGCCACCAGATGCGACATCTTCGGTGTTGAGTTCATCTTTGGAATAAACTCCGTGGAAATTTTTTCCATGTTTGAGTTTGTCAGGTATATCAAAGTTACTTAACGTGACCGTGTTCCTGGCAGTGTTAGTCCTCGGCCGATTCCCAGTAGATTTGGCAATAGACTACCCTCTACTCCCGCCAGCAACGGTCCTATAAATCCGCCTTTGTTTCTCAGCCGCGATTGCGTCTTTTTTTCGTTGTTTTGTTTTCTTTTTGCTGTTTATCGTCGGTGCTTTGCACTGGTCATTATATTTATCTTTAGACAATTTTCTTTTTGCCGTCTCCGGAGACAGCTTTTCTCGTTGCGCCAGATACTGCGTCAGACGCTGCTGCTAATCCTAATGTACCAAGTACTGGCAAAAGTTTAGGTATTGCCATTACAGATAATGCCGGCCCAAAGAAAGCACATTGTTTTGACATTGCAGTTATTTGTGCAGTACTCAAATTTAAAACAAAAGTTTTGCCATGATTATACTTATTTATTTGTTTTTTGGTTAACATTAATTTCATTAAAGTACCTTGGTCACCATATTTTATTTTTAATGATACCGGCCGTTGTTTAGCAATACCTTGTCGAAGTTTTTTAACTTGACCCTCAGTCAAATATATTTCGTTTACAATATATTTTGTCATTTATATAAATATTACAGATTAAACTTGTACTCACATTTTACCTCCGACAGAGTCAATTGTAACAAATCTGTTGCTGATCACCAACGCATATACGTACAACTCCGCAGCTGGAGCTGGAGCTACTCTGAGTGTCCAGGTAATTTCAATATCAGCTGTCGAGTAGACAGCTCGCTTGCTATGTTTACTAACATCAAAATAAAATATCGGATAAAGTGTACGAAATTCCTCTACTGAGATCTGAGATCCATCTCCGACATCTTGATATTTCTGCACTGCGTCGAGTAGATACATGTACGGTCTAGTAATATTTTTTATTAGCGTCATCTGCAAAATTGCATTCTATTGCTCGTTCTGGATATTGCTTTGAATTTAGTCTGGCATATATTCGTCTAACATCAGCGTTATCAAATATTGCATTATTTTGTTGTTGGTTACCACGTCGCAATTGTTGTTGAAATACAACAAATGATTGCCGCGAAAGTTGTTCATTTGATGTTGGTGTAACGCGCCATGTCTAGTCAGTGGTATTTGGAACTGTTGTTTGATATATTTTATGTTGCTGAAAATAAATTCTGTTTGTGTGTTTTTCAAGCTTATTATTTAATTCTGCCATTTTTGTGATTGATGGCGTTATTCGTGGCATCCACAGCGCAAGTTAGTTTATGACAAATTGTACATCAGCTCCGCGAGACCGAAGCAGGCAGTCATTTTGATCTGCCCGGTCCAGGATCAGTGTATGTTTAACTCCAGGAAATTCCTTGTTGTAATCTCTGCAAAATCCAAAAATTGTACTTAACGGCATCATCAGTGTAATTTGACGTGATTTTGCCGCAAGTGCTTTTCTTTGCTTTTCTTTTGCATGACCCTCGTTGTAACGTAAATTTCGGAATCCTATTGCATTATTAATCAAATCTAACATTTAAACGCCGCCTGCACCTGCAGATGGTGATGTGATACTAAAATGAATACAAACAGCAGTAAGTGAAAGTCTCTCAGCGTCTGCGTTAGCGGCTGGATCTGGTGCGGCTATACCTAAAACAGCTGCATTATGAAGAAAATTTCTTACAATTACAACATCTGCAGCTGCATCAGCGCCATGCACTAATGCAGTTTTTGCAATAAATTCACCTGTACTTAAACAAGTTCCAATATCTTGAAAGCACATCATGTTAATTGCAGTCAATCTGGAGTAATCATCGGAAAACGAAATTTGATTTTAAGATTGTACTCGCAACTTGTAGGTGATTTGAAATATCTTCCACTGTTTGATTAACTAGCTGATATCTAGCACTTTTGATTAAGCTCCAGCCATTATTTATAAGTGCTTTTTCTGCGTTAGCTGCAATTGCGGCAGGTGGATTAGCCACTGTCACAATCTGGCCACGAACTTCCAACATTGCTTTGTGAGGCAGCAGAAATACATCCTCGTCTCGGGTATTCAATGTTCTAACACCAGCCTTATTTGGTTCATTAGAATTTTCGTCGAGATATTCAACATGCTCAAATTCTGTTACTGTGTCGTCGGTGTCATAAGGTTCTGCTAAATCAAAATAATTTTTATCAGACATTATTTTAATGTTTACATAAAATCTGGTGACTTCCCTTAGACATTGATTTTTGTATAATCTGTTCTCCTCTCGGTGATAAAAGTTGTTTTTGTTGTTGTTATCATTGTATGCTTAATTTCTTTTGTTGGGGCAATTTCTGATATAACTTGTTTTATCTCCGAAATCTGCGGTGCGCTTTTATTTTATCAGCTATTTTTTGTCCCACCGCAGTTCCAGCGGCAGATGCAAAGGCTTTTGATGCGTCAAGTGCAATTGGAGCAACTTTATCAGCTATTCCTGGAACATTTTCAATAATGTTAGCAAATATATTTCCTAAAAATCCTCCAACTATTTTTTTTCTGTAAACTTTTATTGCTTTGTTTCATATATATTGTGAGGTTGCACAATTTTATTGTGCTCGTAGGTGCAGGTAATAAGTAACAATTTTATTATTCAAATCAAGTTGTCGTCCAGATTGATCTGTCAATTGCATACTTATTTCTGTTATCTGATTTTCAACGTTTAACGGATAACAAATAACTTGCCGTGGACTAATTTGCATGAGCGAGCCCGGTGGAACGTCCGGCGAAAAACTGTATATAGTTTGTCCTTTACTTCCTCAGGCCGAGAAAGATCCAGTTGCAAAGGAGCAATTTATTAATATTGTGTTTACGTCGGTTATATTTACTGGCAGATCACCGTCATACGTAATAGTTTGTTCTGTAATTGATCTATATTGTTTATTAGAAAATCCTATCAACGACGCAATACTTGCTACTGATGAAAAATAGATTAACCTATTATTTGTTAATGTTATCCTAGGTCGTAAAGTATTAAAATTCGGTGTCAGCTCAAAATTGTCAGCGACACCATTTACTTTTGTTATTAGCTCTTTTATTGTTTTATTTAGATCAGTGACATTATAAGCTCCTTGTGGACGTTTAAATCTTGCCCATGATGCTTGCAGATAAAATGTAAATTCATCATTGACACCAGCTTTTACAATAGCCATAGAATGCCATGCCGTACAGGAAATTAGTCAAATCTCATACTATTTTTCAGTATCAAGTTGTATTGGTGGAATATAATTTACTGAAACATTTGAACTGTCGCTAGCAGTCGTACTAGAGTCGAGTAATAATATTGTTGACATTTCTATTTATTATATTTTGTATAAAATTAAGTCGCCGCGATTAAGTCGCGGTGTAAAATTTCGTATTCGTCATATGTTAATAAATTTTCTGATCTCAAATGATCAAGTATATCAATTATCTCATTATCAATTTCAGCACCAACATTTCCAGCCTCTTTTGACGATATCAATAGAATTAACCTACCAATCATTTCGGCTACTGATGTAAATATTTCCAGTCTTTGTTAACCTTTTAGTAAGTTCATCTTGATTATCAACCAACCGACTTAATTCAATGTGTCTGCTGATAGGATCTTTTATGTCCTTTGGGACAACTGTATCAGCTTCCATAAGTATATCATCTAGATTTTTTGCCTCAGTCCTCAAACTATTAGCTTGATGACCGTGCTGTTTGTTTTTTTTATTACGAATAGCTTTGATATAAAGATCAGTAATAATCCAATGTCGGTATTGGATAATACTTCTGTAGTAGTTTTTATTTTCCAGTTTTACGTCGTCGAAATGTTTCTTACTTTCTTCTTTTATTATTTCTAACTTGCTAATATTTTCTTCGTCGTTGTACTCGGCTTTGCTAATATCTCGTACTCTTACACCTTTAAAATTGTACTTTTCGTTAAACGAATCATACTCAAAATCTTTTATTTTATTGTTTATATTTTTTAGAGTATCTTTGAAATTTTGGATATTCCACTCTTGTCTCCGTTGTTCTTCTTCTTCAGACCAACTCTTAGCTTTACTTTCTGATTCTTCAATTTTTTCTTTTATACCTCCCAACTTTCTTTCAATTGGATCAGCTAGTGTTTCTCTGCTGATCTTTGTTCAAATGCAAGTGGCTTATTCAGCAGTCGTCTTATTTCAGCTTCTTTATCAGCAGGATCAACAATATGTTTCACAAGGTCTCTGGCTAACTTGAATCTTTCTTCATCAGATCTTCTAATAATTTTTGCAGCAGCAGCTTCTTGTTGTTCTTTAACTAATCCGACTAAACCTTTTTCCTGCAATTTTTTAAGTTCCTCTGGGGATATTGTTGACATTTCAGGTTGTTTTCCAAGTAGAGCTTCAGTAACTGGTTTAAGAGCTGTAGCTGTTGCTTCCGCGGCAGCTATCTGTCCACCTGGGCCTTGCTGTACTTTTTGCTTAAATTCTGCCTGAGGCTGAGCAAGTCTTTTTAAATCTTCTATATGTTTTTTATACTTTGCTCGTTTATCCATCAAAGATGTTTGATAAAAAGTACTGCAGGTAGCTGTCAATACAGCAGCGAAACATTATTTTTCGGATCGCGTGTAAGTTTCTCAAATAAAAAGAAATTATATTTTTCTTTAGTTGCCCGATGATAAGTTTGATAAATTTATCTTTGGTTACGTCACCGCACTGCTCGTTTGCAATATTTCTATCGTCAATGTTGTCCAATCCTGGAAATAATATAAAAACCCCAGTATTTCGCCGAATAAATTTGTCAACATTATAAACACCTTGGGCCAAATAAACAGAATTACATTTTTTATTACGCGACAGTGAAAAATATGATCTTATTTTATTCATTTCTTCATTGTTTAGCGTAATATCATCAAAAAGAACTTATGCTCGTCCGAATCAAGTTGATTAACTGGAATAAGTTCTTCTGGTTGTTTGATAAGAAAACAATCTTCACCTACTTCAAGATCATCACGAAGTTTGTTATTATATTTGCTGAGTAGCTCGTACTTATCTTGTTGTGGGTTAATGGTGTAAATATAAACTCTATCATAATTAAAATTATCACCCAACAATAAATGCATCAGCAAGTTTGTTTTTCCTGACCCAGTTCTTCCAACAATAAGATAATGGCAATCTGGAAGTTCGTTGTTGTGTTTGTGTTGCACCAGCCGCTCTGTATCAAAATTTAATATCGACATATTATAAATGAAGTTGACATAAAATTGTCAGACAATAAATAAATAATGAGCTATTATACAAAATTTGGAACAACATTAGGAGATTCGTCGGCTGTAAGTACAATAACAAACGGTAATATTGATTTATCAGGTTACCTAAAAAAAACTGGCGACACAATGACAGGAAACCTGTCTATGTCAAATCAATGAGTACTTGGTTTAGAAACAGCGTATCCACCAATAAATGTCGCTAATACACAAGCTGTTAGTTATGCACAACTTAAATCCGTCGACGACAACAAGTTGTCACTGACAGGAGGAATTTTAAACCGTAACTTAGAGATATCAGGAAAAAAATTAATACATTTGGAGACCGGATATCCACCAGCAAACTTAAATCAAACCCAAGCGGTAAGTTATTTGCAGCTAAAGTATGTGGACAATAACAAACTTGATAAAACCGGTGGAACAGTTACAGATATTATTAACATCTCGAGTAAAAATATTATTGGGTTGGAAACTGTGTATCCGCCAACAGATTTAACACAAGCGGTAAGTTATGCGCAACTAAAATCAGTTGACGATAATAAACTTAACAAAGCCGGCGACACAATGACAGATAACCTGTCCATGTCAAACTAAAAAAAAAAAAATGGATTACCAACAACCTCACCACCCAAATGATGCTAATGCTATTAGTTATGCTCAGTTAAAAGGAGCACTGAACTAGTATTTGAGACAATCCGGCGGGGCAATGACAGGTAATATAAACATGAGAAATAATAAAATAACTACGACATATGTTCCAGTGAATCATAATGATCTGACAAATAAAGCGTATGTTGATAGTGTATCTAGTGGTGTAAAACGAACTAAAAACAATGTTGGGTATATTCCAACACTTTTCAAAGCAACTGACAATCGAGTTGGGTTTGAGGTTAGTGCATCATCGTATTATCCTGGAACTTATCATTATTACGCTTTCTCTGATAAACAGGAATAGACGACAATCGGAGAAGTTGAAAAATTTTGGATCAAAATTAAATGTCTCATTGCAGTCGCTATTTGGTAATTTCATTTGCGAGGTCGATTAAACCCTAGTGATGGTCGAATTTATAATTGGCAGTTTGAAGGATCAAACGATGATACTAACTGGACGACATTGTATCGTACAACAAAGACATATATTACAACAACACAAAATTTTACAATCCCGACAGAAAAAAACTGTTAACAAGTACTTGTATTTTCTATTTTATGTTGTCGCTGCTGAAGATCCGTTTCCAGGACAAACAGCATTTCAAACATACACACTCGATGATCAAATTTAATCAAATGCTATAAAATAATGTCAACACATATTTTTATAGACTTTGCAAGAGAATTTTATGATAATATTTTTGACATTAAAATGGATGTTGGGGACAAATCACTAGCGAGAGGTGTAATAAGTGCCAGAATAATTTTTGCAATTCCAATGATAAACTCTCCACTGTCAGAAGAAGAAAAAAGTTTGTTCGTGTTATGCATATTCGAGGACCACAACTGAAAGAAGCAATAGAAAACCTTCATGTGATAAGCAGATACTGTGATACTGATGATTGTCTTGAAGAATATAAACAAGTTGAAATCCTAGTTAAAAAAATATTGCCCGAGCTTGACTTTGGAAATTTAGATTTGATTATAAAATCGAACTTAATAAATGCACGAGCTTACGGTGAAAGAGATGATATAATAAAAAAAAACAAGTAAACAATAGCCATGATAGTCTCAGCAGACTAGCGGAATCTGGGATAATAGTAATAAAATGAAACAGGAAGTTACATAATAGTTTTTTAAAACGAGAAATTTTTAAGTATCTCGGCATGTACTACTACGACAAAGAAACCCTATTTAAAATCTCTACCACGACATCGGATACGGAGTTAATTATAAAAGCGTACTTGAACACAATTATACCAATGATTCGTAAAAGAGACCCAGAATTTGATCCGATTATTGTTAACAGGTCTCTTAAAATAATCAAAAATTTTGACGATGATCTTAGTAATCTTGATGATAATGAGCGAGAAAAGTTTTTTTTTTAGAGAAGTCGAGCAAACAAAGTTGGAAGCAGAGATTAATTCTTATTACGACATTAGTGAAGCAGATAATATTCCATTTCCATCAATCCAGCGCTCTAGACAATTGTCATTACCAAAATAATACAATGAAGTCTAGAAAATGTTCACAAAACAATACGAAAAATTATTTCATAAAGTGAATTTTGTAATGACACATGTTAATAATTTTCCCATAGTTGGACATAACTCACTCCGAAAATTAATCCTAGCAAATTTCGTTGTCGCATATGCAAGTATCCGACAAAATCTTGTTCTAAAAAAGTTCACGTTAGATCAAATAAGCTTGGTATTATGATATATTGATGAAATAGAAAAAGATTACAGTAATTTGGTGAATTAAACAGATTTGTACGAACGTGAAGTATTAGACACGTTTGATTCATATACTTGGTTAAAGAAAAATGAGGTACTAACAGATAAACGATATGATGATACTTCGTCAGATGTTTATGACAAGTACAGAGATTTTTTAGCTGACAATAATAAGTTACGTGAGTTTCTTGATTCGATTGTTGGTACTAGGACTTTTGTTTTTGTATAAAAAAAATTATATAATGAACAAACAGATTGTCGATTTCAATCATATTTCAGAAGACTTTCCAAAGCAAGATGTTGACGCACTAATGCAATATTACAAATGTTATCATAAAAAACCTTTGGTGTGTAAAACAATGTTACAAGTATTACAGTAGAATACTTCGAGTAATATCATATTTACTACTGCTGATGACAAGCTCTGGTATAATTTCAGGTGGGGCATCATTAAATCCGTTTTTGTTAATAATACCAGGTATTGGTGTTTCTTTTTCAACAGCTTGTGAGAAAATTGTGCCCCGACTTGAAACCAAAAATGAAAAAATATGCTTGTAAAAATAGTAAGTATCACTCATAAAAAAATTACTTGCTCAGATAGGATCTTATTTGCGAGGTGTAAAATATGATATGGACGATTTAATACGCGAGTTTCGTATTACTGACAGCATATTAACGGATATCCTACCAATGAGAGTAAGCAAATATGAAAACAGCTATGATAAAATGTGGTTATAATGAGGTATAAACTTTAGAAATAATATGACCACCTTGAGACAGAAATCCATTTGCCTTGGAATGTAAAAATACTAGCCATCAAATCTTCATACTAAATTGAAGAAAATATTTCACTTACCTGCTTACTCCAACTATTATATCCACAGAAATGACTACGGAGAAAAGTCTGGCTGCCTTTTATAGCGTTATAACACCCACGCATAATTTCCTAGAATATTCTCTGGGATTTCCATTACGTAATTTTCTAAAACAATTGGTTATTTCTATTACAGTTGGGGATTTCCACTACGGAATTTTCTAAAACAGTTGGGGATTTACAAACGTATACATATATAACATGGCGCTAAATATATCTCTCTCTCGCTGATATATATCGTCCAGTAAGTACAAGCTGTCGCCGCAGACTGCATATCGATCCATTGTAATTGTTACCTCCTGTATATATTCTAGGCAGAAACGTGTGAATTCTCACCAGGATAGCAGTTATGTTGCATTTATATTATAAATGTGATATACACATCAGGATGTTCATCATTTTCTGGCATTGAAAGGTAAGTGAAAAAATTAAATTTTATTTGTAATCTAATGTCTGTTATAGTAGTAAAAGAAAATGGGACCCTTCCCTGACAAATATATTCTGAGCTACAGGTTGGTGAAGAAAATGTCAGCGTGAGGGGGAAGGGGGTTGGGGTTAGTAAAGAAAATGTCAGCGTAGAAGTGTTTTGGAGGGGAGAGAAGGTCTCTGAGCGAGAAACCTGGTATTCTTTTAGTACTTATTAGACCATACTAAGACTATATGTAAATTATGTCTTCTGTATTATATTGCTCAACAATGACTGATCATTTTGCCGCTATCAAGTGTTATGCAATTATTTACAGCATATAAAAATGTTTGATAGTTTCCACTGGCTCAGTACCGCTTTTCATGGGACCACGTAAATGGCATTTGGTTTTTACATACAGATACGCCTGTAAAACAGTCTTGTAATGGTATTGTAAAGTAATCATGAATGATGAAGCATATCCATTGTATATATGTCTGTATGTGGTCGTTATATGCAAGCAAATCACATAGGAGATATCGAGGAACTCAAAAATGGTAGTAATCGCTATACAAAAACAGTTGCTGAAAATAATTTGACTACGAAAGAAAATTATCGTACATGTATTAGAACAGTATAGTTCGTATACTGAATACTGATCTAGTTAAGTTATATCAGTATTGTAGTGAAACGTTCTTAAAAATGTGCATTTGTCTACCATCACCAGGGTCTTCAAACTACGTAAGACGGCTGACTATCGAAACTGTTGGGAGTTCAACACAACCAATAAGATCACCACAAGGCCTGGTGAAATAGCAGGTATAATATATAATATCTTTTTTGAAATATCACCCAGCCCAAAGTTATAAACATTCAGTGCTACTCCATTTGGTAAATTAACTCACCTGTGAATTCTTTTCATTTCATTGTCATGTTGACATCTTTTCTTACTGAAGAAAAAAATAATCAGCAGAGTATAGACAGTTCCTTTACGAAATACTCACAAGCTTGGTCAGTTTTCAAGGTATTTTATCAGCTCCAAATTTTAAGATGTTAACAAGATTACGATATACACTGTTATCAATATTTCGCATACTAAGCTGTAATATTTTATACCATTTTGTAATGGTGTCATTTGTAGATGGCGAGCTGAAAGACAATCACCAGAATTTGTATTTCTATTAAAATGTACATCCTCTTATATGCATATTCGTAGCAGTAGATTTTCTATCTCTCCAACGTACAAATATGGTATATATTGACAATGGTAAATGAAAATAGCAATGAATTATGGCTCTAAAAAACCGTGCCCAATTAGGGAAAACATTAAACAGGACACGAGTTAATATTTTTCAGACTGCTGCTTATAATCGCTTATGAATATGTGCTTAGGATCACCAAAATAGTGGATCACACAGTCTGATCCCCATCCTTTATAATGCACATTGTAGATTACGTGAATGAGGATCATGACAGTTTATCACAATCTGAACATTTTCAAGATGTTGAAGCGAAACAAATTCTTTCTGTACAGATTCCACATGGGTGGAATATAACATTAAACATTAAACAATGTAGTTGTTTATAGTCTACCAGAGTGAATATTTCCCCATACAATGGATTTTGTCATGATGACCTAGTCCACTCAGTGTGTATTGTTGTGCGTGCATTATGGCCTAGTCCACTCAGCATATATATTGCTGTACGTCCATGATATTTTCCTGTATTAATAAGCAATCTCATTCATATCAATATCAACAGCCATATATAGTTTAAAAACGGATTAAATTCAATTACAATGAAAGCAGTATCTCGACCAATCAGTAATTTACCAGGTTTTGGGGCGTTACAATCCGTCGGATAGAACTTTACTCGACTCCCGCTCGGCGTAAATATTTTAGAGTCACGTAGATAAGTAGTGACAGAGCTAGACCAAGCCTTCATTTGAAATGGTAGGGACTCTTTTGGCTTGGGCTGTCCATGAACAAAAAAAAACAAATAATATTTTTTGAAAAAAGATTGATTAATTAAAAGACCAGTTCCCTTTTTACGTAAATACTCTCTATAGCTCCCCATGTCCATTATCTATAGTGATATTACAAAGCTGAGCCACTTTCCGTAATACTACGTGGATACAAAAAAAAGAAAACATAATTAAAACCCGAAATCGAGTAGTATTATGCGCCACATACGGGTTTAAAGGCAGATGTTATTAGGCCTGAATTTTATAATAGTCGCCACTTGAGGGGTCTTCGTGAATTCCTATGAAATAATATTCATAGATTTAATATTGGCCATCATTTAAGTGATCCACGACAAAGTGCAAACTGAGTGAGTATCGTAGAATATTTCCATCTTTGAAAATTTATAGGGTCTACGCGAAATCTAATGTTAATTTTGTATTACAATCCAATACGCAAACCTTACTATCCAGAACCCGCTTTTGAATACTATGCAGCCGCCCCCTACTATCCAGCATTCGCTTTTGGCACACTATGTATCACATACCCTACTATGAAGAGCGTATGGTTTGATTTACTATCCCACCGAGACCTATCCATCACCTATCTATTTATATAAAATTCAACACAATCCGTACTATCCAGCACCTACGTTTGTTTCCATGTTAAAATAATGTATAGATTCCCACGGAAACTCAGAGTTCCACTGATGTCCTTCCAACTTTAGGTAAGACTTCCACACGCGCACGTGAAGTCTGTTTTTTTCGATGTTCGTTTTGTACTCATCAGCATTGGCCATAAAATGAAGCACGGTGCCACTTCGATTCTGTCTCATCCACACCATTCAGCAAATACGTGTATGGAAAGCTATATGTTCTAATGCAAGTGATCCATAATTTCTTAGTTACGTCCTTGTTTGTTTTTATTGCGGCGGTCATTAAATCCAGCCTTGTGAGGATCTTCATCTGCTGTCAGAGCTGTTTAATTTATTGTGTCCAATGTGTCAGGTTGACATATCACGGAGGGCATCCAAATGTATGCTTGGTAAGGGACAGTGTCCATGCTGCTACTGTTTGTTATTCAAGAACATCTCCTCTTTGCTGAACAACGAATGCATGAAATTGTTGACGGGAAATAAACACTGTGGCATCGGAGCCGCCTGTATTGCTGTTGTCCACTTTAAAATCTTGATTTCAGGTACAAGTGAATGTTCAAATCGATTTAATCTTTGGATTCCCTTTGATTTCAAATTCGATAGGTGCTGAGATGGTCAAAGATGATACAGGTTGAAATTCTCCCCAGTGGGATTCTTGCATCGTCATGGTTATCGATGGCAAGGCAAACATGTTGAATTCAGATTTGAGAACATCAGCAAGAATCTTGGTACATGATTTTCTTTTTTTCTCAGTTAGCACTGAAAAATGTCTAATTCACTGACAGCTGTTGTTATTTTTTCCCCATTTTTTTCTTAACGTCTCTAAGAGCCCTGACGAGTTTTCTGCATTGTCATTGTTTTGGCGTAAAGGAGGAATTAATGCTTCTGCTAGAAGCGTGAATTTATTGGGGTTTCTTGGCGCCCTAGTAGGTCTTTTCCTGAATGAATCAATGCAGGCTTCTTGTAGGGCTTTGTTTGCCGATGACCAGGTTTTGAGACGTTCGTTTCCTTCAGTCAAACTGCATCTTTTAAAGCATTCATTCAATCCTCGAGCTACTGTAGGTTTCAGGATGGGCGCCACCGTACGAAAAGCTGATTTTAAAATATTTTTCTATCATATCCTCCTCGATACATATGATTATTATATGTTAGAATTCGCTGGAGAATATTTCCGAAAATATATGTTCACGGTGACTTTTCCATTCGAGAATATAATATCTGGCCCAAAATCCCCTTTGATAGTAATACTAACATTGTCAAAATACTATGTACTAACGGGAAGATGAGGATATATACATTCTCGGTAAATGTGATACGTATTTACTCCTTCGTATCCACTTTGTAATGAATGATTATTCGCAACAGAGCAGCTGTGTTTCCTTCTGCATCATACTCCACGACACCAGAATACAAAAAGAACAAAATTCAGTCCTTCGTTCATTATGATGGGGAAGCGAAAATACTTGTTGAATCGATTGTTTTCGTGAATGTCTTTTGAATGTGTTACTATGTTATAATTCCACCCGGATTACCAAACGAACTCGAAAATGTTCTGATAGATGGATTTTTGCCATAGGAATATCCATTCTAAGATGGTGAGAAATTTTATGATACTACACGCTTCGGCAAGTTCTTGCCAGCTCTTTGTCATACTGATCGTTGAAAACAGTTGAAATAGTTTGTTGGACGAGATATTGTGCATTAAAATAAAATCCTGCAGGAATTCTTATGGAATAGATGTTCATTAGAGATTTCATTGGTGATGATGCTTTTTTTCTCCAAACAATATCAGGTGTTCTTGGGAAACACATCGATAGATCCATCACTATGATTGAATGTATCACATTTGAGAAGTTTGAAAATGTACTGCTTAGAAAAAGAACAATTGCATTTTCTACGACATAGATGTTTTAAGTATTAGTTGATTAATTTGAATTTGTTCAAATGGGACAAAGACATTCTTTTAAATGGAAAGTTTAGAATACCAGATTCAGACTTTACTCTTCAAATGCGAGAACGCATTTACCTTCTTTACACAGATTCAAGTGAAAGACAAATGCCAATTGCACCTGGAACGGGACATAGTTTTAAATCATTAGTATCTTAATGATGAAAAAATACTGCTTACCTCGAGAATGTTAAAATTGTCAGATATTGGTCAGCTGCGAAGACTTTATAAGACTTATCATATTGCGACTTCTGTCATCAGTGTTACATCAAATTCCATGGAAGAAAGTTTATGATACTGGTCTAGACTTAATGGATTACCAAGTACTTTAAAAAAACAAAAACTGATTCCATGAGAAGAGAACATTCATTTTAATTTTGGGTGTCGTGCTTTCGTTTACCAATATATATAGGGACCTAGTGTGTGTAAAACTTTGTCAAATGATATTTTGCATTCAAAATGAAATGATCACTCTATTCCACTGAGAAACTATATAACGAAACCAAGAGGCAACGACGTGCCGTGTCACATCATACACTAGCTGAAGTGATTTCTAAAAGGACATGAGTTTGCCTGAATCAATACCATCCACTTCTGCCACGAAACCAAGAGAATCTAGATCTACCCAAAAAGAAAGTCGTTTGGATGCTGTTTCATTGTGGATTTGTGGGATTCCTTGTTAGAGGCACTGGAACAATAATGCCAAGCTAAAGAGGACGATCAACTGAGACTCTTCATCCAGCACGATAATTTGAAGTAGCTTCTGGATCGAGTTTAGTACACAAGCGGAATTAATACCGTTTAAAGTCATCGACAAATTCAACACGTCCCGCAATCCAATGACGCGTTTAGCATGACCAATGGAAAAACCACATTTCACACGACCTAAGTTTCTTGGTTGACGACATTTGCATTACCAAACGCAGTATCGCCCAATTAATAACAAGAACGAGACCGTAGAATGGAAAAGAGTGTGGGATAACCTTCGAGGATCGGAAAGGCCCAAACAGGAAAAAAGAGCAGAAATCATGTTACAGCAAGCAGTGATATCTAAAGAAATCGGGTGTGGTATTCCTGAAATGCAAAAGTTTCAAACGTCTTGGCTTCTCGCTATACGTTGAAATTATACCGTCAAGTGGATCGTGGATCTCTAGTGTTTCGAAGACCCGATTTCCAAAATGGAAAATACAAGAACATTGTGGTACCATTACTACTATTATTATAGGATGTCGCTGATATAATTATGATTGTGATAAATGCTACCAAGGATTTAGTAGTTGGGACCAACATATTCGCTGCTGAGTGAGCTGCCTCAGTTTTTAGCTTCCAAACCATGAATTCCCGAAGGAAGGGAACGAATTCTTTAATCAACTTGCAAGCAAACCTGTATCAGTCCTACACAAACAACGTGGCATGAAACAAGTTGAACAGCAGAGAATTGCATGCTAGTTATTGGCGTTGTGTTCTATTTGGGGACATCTCATTCGTACCAATAACTACGTTTCCCATGAAAGAAGAGATGCCGTTTTGTGACCAAATCGTAGACTTCGAACATTTATGCTGCATCCAAAAATACGATAATGAACAGGCGGAAGACCTGAAAGGAGAACAACACCAGAAAAAGAAAGATACGAGTGGCTGGTTTAACATTTTTCCACATCGAATGCACGCAAGCGACTCATTCACTTCATTACTTTCTTCATAGCTCATCACGCTTGCGAGAAGTGCATACAGGAACCTATATTTTTTGCTGTTCCAATTGTAGTAAGATTCCAGGAGGACGGGAAAAAAATCTTTCTACCCGATTTTGCCGAATGGATCGTATACACTATCGACGACACTTGGACCGAAGATGACATTCAGCATTACGGGATTATCATTTATATGCTACAGTAATAGCCCACAATTTCTCGGGTTACGATTGACAGTTTCTTCTGAAATATTATTCAGAACAAGGCACCAAATGTCCCCTAGTAATTATAAACGGAGCCAAACTCATCTACATGAAAATTGTAAAAAGAGATTTTAGAGATTCAGTGTGCTATTTTTCCCTGTCCTTGAGTCGAATGCCTTAAACGTTTGGGATGACAGAAATGACCAAAGGTAATTTTTCGCACGTTTTTGATACCGAATTAAATCAACACGCGGTGCTCACACGTTTGCCTGACGTTCATTATTATGGTGCTGACGAGAAGCATTACAGGCTTGGTGCCACACTAACTCTTCGAACCCGTTTGACTTTCAGGAAAAAAAATGCTAACATATTGCCGATCATATACGGACATTTTACACCCTTGCTTTGGAAAAGTTGGACAATTATTTCTGGATAACTGAGGTATCGATCTTTAGAAGGAAGCTTATTCCATCCCAAACGCGTGTGGATTAGTGTACCGAAAGTAATCAATGCACGAGAAGAAACTGGCAATTATATCCCATCAATATTGCCTTTCAGTCAGCCGTCGATACTCTGACAAAGCTTTGCGTTGGTTGCGTTACTTGTGCGAAAGGGAAGACAAATTGGAAATTTTGTGGTGAATGGTTAAGATTTAAAATTCCATGGATGCTTATTTCACTAATGCCCCACCTCTTTCAATCAAAGAAACCTGACAATGTCCTTTCTCAGAGTTACCCATATAAGAATTGTACGTGCAAACTTATAAACGACGCCAAAAGTTACAAAAATAAGGATATCAACTGATAGAGCACGAGTATGGTCGATGCCGTACACTGCAACATCATCGATGCAGCGCGACCTCGCCGCTCCTCGACTACTACCAGCGAAAGCGATGCCGCTTGTGCACCTTATCAAGTTACTAGTGCAAGCGATGCCGCACAACCTTCATGTTGCAATAGTCAAAGTGATGCTGTGTCTGTACCTACCTACTGATCTCATTCAGGCACTTGAAAACTATTCCAGGTACCACTACCACCTCATCAAAATGTACCAATCAAAAAAGAATGCACGTTTCCTATGGCTTTGCCTGGTAAATGTGATTTTGAAAGTCGATTCCAGACGTGGAAAGGGAAATGGCCTAAATATATGGATGGACCTGCTCCAAAAAATTAACCAGAGCTGTATTTGTTTACTCGAGAGGAAAATGTAAAGCCGAATGTTTCAGTTGTGGCGTGTGATTTCAGAATATCTCAGTCCTATCACTTCCTTTCTTTGGTCGGTTCAAAATAATGTCATCTTCATGGATACTATAAAAGAGGACATTCATAATTTGCCTCGTGATCGAGGAGAACGCGTTTACAGAGAGCTTGTCAAGATACATGTGAAACGCAAAGAACAACTACATTCTTCACGACACAAATGTTTGAAGCAGTGGTACCTGAATGCTATAATAACTTTTATTCATTTGAAAACATTTAGATGGTCGAATATAGATGAACTACCCAAAAATAAGAAGTATAAGGATGCTACGACTTCTACTTAAAATGTGGCATCGGCACACAGTATTTCAAAGGACACACGAAACTTTGAGGATTACAAAAAACGTTTGAAAGAAGTATCGCTTGAAAAAGAGGTTTCTTCACGGCGTGTGGTGTGTAGGTTAGTAACTGACCATTTACCACAGATATCGTTTGGCAAACGTGTGAATATTTCCTCCATAAGAACGGCATCCCTGTGAATAAGTTTAGGGGATAACATTCATAATCTCCCTTTCGAGCTACGGAACGTATTTACTAAGATTTGTCAAGACGCAAGTTAGACGCAATATCAAAATCATTTCTCCATTTTTAAACCATAGTCATTTCCAAAGTGAAAGAAGACTGCTTCTTGGGAGACACGATGACAAATACAAAACATGACGTGGCTGTAAAAGCTTACCACCATCGCACAACCTTTGTCATTATTGTTGCAACAAATTCCATAGAAGGAAATCAATGACTGTATTCAAGAAAAAGAGTATTACCAAAACCTTTTACAAGAATATTTCCCACCACATATAATTCCACTGAAATTTGGACGAAGTTTAGTTTATGTATTAGTAACAGTTTTTCTCCAATTTTGTTTCATTGTGTCCTACTGTACATGTAAAGACATCATCATGACCACTTCAACTTATAATGTGCATAAACTCATTCTGTTAGCAGTGTTGCGATTTCTGCTCGATGCTTCTCTGCCCCTGTGAGAAGAAACTATTCCTTTCTCTTTATCTACTGCTCATGCTTACCAATAAGTGTGTATTATGATGCACACGTACATTGGAAAGATGTACGTGAAACATTTTGTCTTCAATGCTTAGACACAAGAAGTAGCTAACTATGCCAAGGATCTGTCGCTAAGAAGTTCACATTTAAGCAGTGCCAGATGTTAACGTGACATTAAAGAGTATGTTAGAAACAGTCGTAGAAGAAACTGACACAGAGGAATACCTACTACACGATCAGGACAGTACTGTCGTAAACATTGAACCGACGAAGGACTGCAGAAGAAATTAAAGATAACGAATTGTGGCGAGATAACTTGAGTGTGCACCTAGAATTCAAGGGACACATCTTGATGGATAATGCTGTACGTTGATCTGTACAAATTTAGCTTTGGTGACTTTGATCTGTATTTTATTTATGTAGGTAACTATTTATCTCTTTCGTGTTAAACGTGTCTGAAATGAATATAATGTCTTTTGACGTAGATGTTATTATCAGAATTCGTTGCACATAAAGCTATGGATACATCTTCCTCCTCCTACTCTTCCTCTACTCACAAAGTGATTGACGAAAAGTTATATCGTCCAAGTTGGGAGGTATTGTATCTTCTCCATCCCTTTGACATATAGATTGCCGGACAGAGTGGTTCAGGTAAAACTGAATTTTTCAAACTTTTGATCTAACACAAATCCTTTTTGTTGGATCGTCCAGCCTAACGTATCGCGTGATGTTACAAATAGTGGCAAACGGATTACATTATACTTCAAGAACGTCAAAGAAAATCCATTTCGTTTGTAGAAAACATTCCTCGCAAAGACGACGAAATCGTGTCGGACTTGAGTCAAACACATCTTTTCATCTTTGATGACATGTTAGGAGAAGGAAAAGATGAAACTAAATTTTGGTTTACACGAAATATACATCATCGTAATGCCAGTATCATTTATATTACACAAATGTTATTTCAACAAAGAAAAGCATATCACATCATCAGACCTAATGCCCATAATGTGGTTTTGTTAAAAGTCCAACAAGAATCAATCAGTTAGGACATCCTTGGTTGAACTATATGCACGGCGATGCCATTCAAACACATCGTGCCTATTTACTCGTTGATTTAAAACCTACAACTACCAATTATTTGAGATTTCTTACCACTCTGTTTCACCACCTGTGTCAGGACGGAGGGCCTGTCATTTACACGTCCCTTTTGACGTCTCTCTCAACCCCCCCCCCATAAAACAGCATACACTTCTTTTCCCTCAAACAGTCGACGACATGACTTAATTTCAATCTTATTAATTAGAGAAGGTCAGAACATGACTAATACATTATTTCACAATCTAATGATTCAAATGTTCAATAATCTTTTATTTAATTCAAGTTGTGTTGGTTTGTTGTGCACATATAGACTATATTAGAGAATTAAAACACCATATCATGATTCTTCTAGTTATAGGCCACTTCAGTAAGAGAGAGAGAAAGAGAGAGGAAATCGTGATTTATTTATGATATGTTTGTTGGATTAGCAAGGTGAAAAGCATTTTTTATTCTAAACTACACGGGACCAGACAGTTTATGTGAAATTATTCAATGACTTGAACATTTAAATAATTCAGTCGCTTTATGTGAAACATTTATGGACGTTTGTGATATTGTACTTTCACGAAATTTATCTTGAAGTAAAACCTTTGAACTGTGATTATTAAGTAGTGCTAACACGTTAGCACCTAAACACATTAAAACCTTCATTCGGAATACTTTTGGATGGATTTATGTGAAACTCATAGTACAATTTAGAATAAAATTCCAGTAATTCATACTCTGTAAGTTATTTTCAATTCTTACACTTTGTTTGATTTATATTTTAGGGAAATAAATTTATATTTTGGAAACTTTAATGCTTATTTGGCTTAACTTTATCTTGTTACATAATTTAAACTCCTAGACGTAACACTATGTCATGAACATATGCAAGGCTGCATATCTTGAGATGAGACGCATCAGCTCCATTCGCAAGTATCTTTCAGTTGATGCCACTAAAACACTTGTGTGTTCCTTAGTACTTTCAAGACTGGAGTATTGTAACTCAATTCTGTCTGGTTCGTCTCAATATCTACTTCAGAAACTTCAAAAAGTTCAAAACACAGCCGCTCGGATCATCCTTAGAGTACCACGATCAGAGCACGCCTCTCCCCTGCTCTGTACCCTACACTGGCTATCCATACGATCCAGAATTAAACACAAAATTTGTTCTCTGTGCTACGTTTCACTGACGGCTCCAGTCCAACATACCTATCTGACCTCACCCATGTGTACACACCTGCAAGATGCTTACGCTCCTCTTCTGATACTCGTATTCTCATTATTCCCACTATGAAGATGAAATCATATGGACAACGCTCTTTTGCATACCAGGGCCCAGCAACGTGGAACGAATTGCCCACTGCACTTAGACACAAAGACACAGTGATCTCATTCAAGAGCTTTCTTAAAACTCACCTATTTCAACTGCAAGAACAGACTTAAAGACCTAATAATGTATCCTTATCTTAAATATTTACAGCATATTTTCTGTTTCTAATTTTGTGGTGTTTGTTTTTATTTTTGTAGTCATATCATTATATATGTTTTTTAAGTGTTGTCAAATGTTGTAAAGCGCTTAGAGCTTCTAAAGATTAGGAGCTATACAAAGTCCTTATTATTATTATTATTAACACTGGACTTATCCAAACAAGAAATGTTACAATTTAGTCCTTTGAAAACACCTTAAGATCGGGTGAAGTCCATTATGAAGTTCAGTGGAGACAAATTCCAGTATAAAAATAAGCGTGTGATGCGACTAACTTCAATGAATTTTATTCTGCTCCCAAATCAAAATATTTCAGCCCAAAGAAGTGGACAACGCCTTCCTCGTTGTCCTCCCAAGACACAACCTTCCTCCGAATAATGAAAACGATAAAGGATTCCCTCCTCGTTTAGCTAAACATTGGGATGTTTTGTCGGTACTAACTAAATCTAATCCTCCGATGTGAAAACAAGTAATTCAAAAGGCACCTCAAGAAATCATCGATGCCGTGTGTGAGCGTTGTTTGTATGTATTGAAAGGAACGTTACCTTCGTCCAAGATACAAAAACAACGCTTAGGAAATAATTGAAATGTTCTTTGCCAAATGGTGAAAAAGAAAATACCCACAGTAGCGTGCTAGGGTCAATGGCGACGATGATGGCCCAAAGGGGTTTTTATCGCAAAATCTCTGGTGAACGTGGCTTTGGCACCCCGAAACCTCTGGCGCTCGGTACAACCGCCCCTCCGTTAGTACGCGACTGAATACCCATCAGGCAAAAGAAAAAATGCTTTTTCAACGTCTAGGATTTCTATTCATGCTGATAGGACCCTTGTTAAATATGACTTTTCCATTCTTAGGGTCGATTACTGGACCGCTTTTAGGAGTCGTCATGAGATAAGGAGTAAGAGAAAAAGAATATAAAAAGGATCCCTTTTAAGCAAAGACATCATAAGTGTATCTTTAAATCTTATGTAAGGTCGAAAGCTGACTTTAGTACCATAGAAACGATGGATCGAACTCCATCGTTGGTACAAACAGTAGATACTTCATTTGTCTCCTATTCCAAATGTCAACGACAAATCCCAGTTACAACAGGAATTACAATCGTTGCTGGATGGAACTGATTTGTCAGAAACAGAAAAATTGCATCAGTTTTGCAGCGTCTTCAGCATTCACTAGAAAGCTAGAGACGAGACAGATAAACCTTTTTTGCGAGGCTTCAAGATGATCTTGAAAGGTGAACCCAAAGTAACCAAGACAGGCGCATTCACAATGATGCAGAATGAAGGAGAAATCACGCAAGAAGTGTTTCAAACTCTGTCTAATCAAATACCCACTTCGAAGGCACATTCTCATACTCCGAGACGAGAAGAAATTGAAGCCTGTGTCAAAAAGATTATCTCGACACCTTCCTTAGTAGACGAAAGAAGAAAACAGGAAAGTCAGGCTTGAAAAAAGACACAAAAAACCCCCATTTATTACTTCACAACAACCAGATTGCACTCCGTGGCGTGTCGGACATGTCAAACAGATTCAAGCAAACCACACAAATCTAAGAGTAGCATCGGTGAACAGTGAGTTGCTTATTGAAGAGCCATCATCACCGAGACACTTTGCCATGCTGCTGGGTACAAAGGGGTTCAAAAATTGAATCGTGCAGCTAAATCCAAACTTAAAAGTGTACGTTTACCAGAGGTGTGACTATGTTTGCAAGAACAAGCCACGTACACGTTACAGAAACCCATTCGACGAAACTTTTCCACAAGTCAAGCCAAAGTGAAAGGCTTCGATCATAAATAGCAAGCAGAATTAGTTGATGTCTCCTATCTGGTCGCGTATCATGGTCACACATATTTTTTTTTTTTGTTCTTGACGTGTTTTCAAGATAAGCATGGGTCGTTCCTCGGACTCTGAAACAAGCCTCGAGTTAGTACGAGCTTTAAAACTGGTTTTGGTACAAGTGATTCTCACCCTCTACGATGCCAAACAAACACAGGCTCCGAATTACTGAACCAAGCTTTTCAAAAGGAATTGAAACAGAGACACATTAATTTCACTACCAACTATAATTCCGTAAGGAAAACCAGCGAGGTGGGAAGCTTTCACAGAACACTGAAAGAACGTATGTGGAAATGTTTTACACATCAACTCACTCTCAAGTTCATCGGATGAGTACCCGAGGAAGTGACCCCCGAAAACGAAGTGGTGGTATTTGATCGATTGTTTGGCACGTCACCTTCTGTCGCCGAGAAACGTGGAATGTTAACGAAGGGCGATTAGATTCGCATCGGAAAAACAAAATGCTTCTCCGACAACGTTATTTACTTCACTGAACATATCGCGACTCAGGACTAGTTTGTGGCCGTGATCCTCCAGTATATAAATTGGAATGCATGGACGGTGATGTTCCAAAGGAACCTTTCACTTGCCCGAGTTACAAGGAGTGACCAAAAAGAGAAGAGGACGTATACGATATCGAAAACATTAAAAATAGACAAACGCCTACTCGAAGAAATGAAAATGTGTTTAAAAGGATATCTACCTAGTTTTGATTCTTGTATTGCTGCTTTGTAACTGATCGCCTATAAAAAGAAATAACCGTAACGATTGCGGCTACTTTCAGCGATCCGTTTGGCCAAGCCCTGGAGAAAATTAACAAAAATGTAAAGATCCAGTATGTTAAACTTGAATTGCTCATCGCCTTAAAATGCGTTGAAGGATGACAAAACACTGGCCATTGAATTTTATCATAAGTTTTTTTATACACATAAAAAGTGCACAGCTTTAAAAAAACATCAACAGTAACTATCGATTCTGCAAGTGTTATCGTCATTCTGTGCATATGAACGAAGAGATGAATTTGATATTTGTGTATTCCGATGTGTTGTAGTACAACGCGGTGGGAAACAGAGGTGCTTCGTTACACCGAGTCACTCCTTTCAAGGTGAATTCTACCTTCGATGCTTATGATGAAGGTGGAAACACTTATCACGTGGGTGGAATTTGTAAACCCTATCGTATTTTGTCAACATTTGCATAAAAGGAGATCTGAGATAAAGAGTGTTCCATTCTCGAAAGGAAAAGTCAAGGTGAAACTACATTTTCGAACACTACCCTCTAGCGAATTGTAACTGATGTATTCTGTGTACATTGGGGTCGCTCGATAACAATGACATGGTTTAGGAGATATTTTAAAAGCAGCTTTTTGAATGGTATCATCCATCTTAAAACCGGTTTCAACATGCTTTCACGCAAGGAAAATAATTTCTTCAAAACATCGTCTTCCAGAAACAAAGACCTAGAGAAGTCGTCGGGACAGCAGACAAAAATGTGTTAGAATACCAAGTGTGTACAAATGATATGGAAAAAAGGACTATGATCAGGATAGTCGTACTGTACGGTCTGTTAATTGTATCATATTCTGGAACGCTCAAAGGACAAGATGCAATCACAAATACGTTCTGAAACAAATACGTGAATCATATTTATCGACAAAGTCCAGTTTGCAAAATACATAAAACAAAATTGACCACGAACAAAGACTCGTTTATTTTGAAACTAATGGTTGTGGTAGCTGGAATGGTTTGCTTTTTTAAAATGCTTGAGACTAATTTTACACCTTTGATCAAATATGAGAGTTACAAATCTGCTAATGTATAAATTAACAAAACATTTAAACGAGGAAATAAAGAGGTTGTCTACGACCCTTAAGCAAACGGCCTATCATACTACCAGCAATACCAAGTAATATTGCTGCTGCTAGTTTGGATATGTCATACAGATGGTGGTTTAGATCGGACAATTCCTTTTTGATCATGTTGAAATATTATTCATATGGAGTGGGTGGGGTTGCGGTAGTAGGAGAAGATGGAGTAGGAAAGAAAGCACTTCGTACGATATGTGCTATCGACAGAGCAACCGTTGATACAATCGCTGTAGTCGCTGTAACAATTGTTGCTAGTGGGACAGCCTTTTCTTTGAAGGGCGGTTGCAACCTATTACCTAACGGTAAGGAACTTCACTTTTGGCTTTATTTTTCCAATGTTTGTCAGAAATCGCTGCTCTGTAAGATACCCAGCTAATTGAGGTTTTATGATTTCAGCCCGTTCAAGCTGTTCGTATAAAGTAACCTTTTTTGGGGGTCTTTTTCTTTGCATTTCAAACTGTTCTAGGTGTTCTCGGACATTTTAGCATAAAGTTTCTCAAAACTCTACTTTTCATTTCGCAGCTTCTCCAGCATTTATCTGCCTACAGATAGCAGTTCTCCACTTTTAATCCTTTGTAGTACCAGTCTCTTTTTTTCTGCCACAAACACTTAGTTCTCAAGGTCTCATTTGTGTTTATTGTTGAAATCTAGATATCTTTGGAGACTTAAACTGGTTGTCTGATACAAATTATGGTTCAATCGCAACTTTAAGTTTTATCTTTGCAGTTTCTAGTATTGTGTTAAGTATATCAGCTTTAATGCACTGTTAACGAATGTGTCTGATCCAATACTTTGAAAAAAATATATGGTTTTCAGTTTAGATTGTTTCAAATCCTATTACATTCTGTAAGGTGATATAAAGAGTGCTATGGTGAAATTTAAAATCAATTAGCATTGATTTATAATTTTATTCATCCATTTAAATCTGCGCATTACGTACCCTTGCAGAACATATTCATATATTCTGCTTGTTGGTTATATTGAGGACTTACAAATACTTCTCTTTATAGACTTGATTCAACGATAAGTTTCTCATCGTTATAGTTTTAGTGTAGTCGAAGTCATTTTATTTATTATCTTCACGACTTTCACACTCTTCCATTTTAAAAACATCACCACTTTCAGCCATTTGAAAGTTATTTAAGTGACCAAAACTGGATAAGCCATTGCTCAAAACAAAATTGCGATTTTAACGCCCACAATAGATCTATTTCTCCATGAATTTAAACGGGAATATTGCAGTTGTAAATGGTACATTAAAAGAAAAAACTGGTACAAAATGTACTAAACATGAGATGGACAAAATGAAATAAATTGACGTGAGAAATAAATGTATATGCGAGAATTGTAAAACGCTCTAAATCATTATCCAAATCATTATGAGATATTTTGGTTTACACCATGACATAATTGATGAGCAACTTATTCAGATCGCCAAAGAGGACATTTTACAACATGAACTTAATAACGGCTACATGACCCTAAATGTATTTAGATATTTATTAACATCTTTGTCTTTTAATCAAAGTTTGCTACTATCCGCGTTGAATACAAAGTTGATAATATATAAACATGCTGATTTCAAGGCCAACAGAAGTTAATGGGGAATAAATGGCACAAACTGTGTAAGACACAAATTTGCAGACAAATGCTTGACAAATTGCATCTGGACTTGCTGCTTTGTTATTGGTTCATCTGTGCCTTTAACACACTTGTTTCTATTATTGCCATTACAGGAGATGCTTACCATAAGCAATATAGATGTACAGCAAAATAGACAGGACAATACTGTTCAAAATATTCTCAACGGTGAAGTCAGTAATTTTGAATGATTCAACTTTATCTCTTCACTAGAGCGCATTCTAATATCCTTTTATATGTTTTCCATGGCTTTCGTTTATCTCGTGTTTCACCAATGAAAACATTTTCAAGGTTGATGGGAATCAGGCAAATTTAAAGAGGCAAAGACCAATCAAAAGTAATGGCATTAACGTGCTGGGTCAAGATTGTAATGTTTGAAACATAAATTTCTGAAATCGTCGTACATGTCCGACAACACGAAAGTACTTGCTTGCACGTCCTAGTCTTGTAAATTATCTATTGTTTGAAGACTGAAATGTTACATCATATCATGTGTATATTATAATCATCATCTGATATGTAGGAATCATTCAGTCTTGAACAAAAATGTATTTCTGTATGTGAGTGGAATAGATATTTCACTGAATATATCCAAAACATCCTTATATTATGTGATTAAATGTCCCTTCAAAATTTAACTTCCTTCGTACCACAGTGTTTCATTGTCTCAACAAGCCTGTCATCCTTCACCTTTTTAACCGGCTGTTCTATATATTGGCTCATGAACCTAAAACTGTCTGCAAATCCAAATTCAATTTTAACTTATTTCCTTGTCATCCTTCACGAGGGAATAAACTATGAAATCGTTGCTGAAGGAAATATATTTCTCGCTGCTGTTTTTGATATGATTATTGCCTCATGATCCGGATCATTTTTAGCAATCGTTTTAATAAACAGATGATTGTCGTAAATAGACAAGCTACGACTAAATCGCTTGATATGTTTGACTCTCAGAAATAAAAATTACACTTTCTATGAGCAGCACCTCCGTCCTTGCCTATTATGTAATCCTGGTCTCCAAACTTACTTTAAAATGCTTTCTCACAGATATGACATGTACCTTTTAAGTTGAAATGTGATACATCGTCATCTGTGTATACCATAGGTTGTTGCCTTCGTTATCTTATGTCAAATTTAGCCAGGATGTCGCTCAATCTCTTTATTATCTAAAGAATTGTCAACTTATGCCGTAGTGGTATATTTTGGAGTCAGCGAGTGTGCAGGGTAGCTCAAATATGAGGATGATAATTTCTTTATATACCGTTAATGTCACTTTCAATTTCATAGAATGACATCATTGTCATATAAATATAAACCTATCTGCTAAATATATTTAGACTTCAAGCCCATTATATCACTTTTTTAAAAAAAGAAGAGGCAGTTAATATGTTCCTGAGTTTTGAATTTATGAGGCATTTAAAGGAAAGAAAACTACGGTCCGTTATTCAGAATGCCATACTGCTACAAACATACTATTAACAAAGGAAGCAACTCGTACAAGCATAAACTACATCAAACTTCAACATCTATCGCAACTTTATTTTGTGGTGTGATTTATTGGGTATGCACGGATGTGTGTGTGATTTTGTACAATAAAAAAATACAAAAATGTTCTAAGAAGTTGTGGGTAGTGTTTAAATTTTCTTATCATCCAGCTCTGATATTTCATTATAGTTGGTGGACTCTAGAGTGGTTTTGGTTGTCTGTGTTTTGTTTTCTCTCAGTAGTACGGAACGTGATCCAGTTCTAAAATATTTCCAAAGTCCGGAAGATGTGGGTACATATCAAATAAGTAGAGAGACAACTTTTATTTGAATTATTTAATCTTTTATTAAATTTATCTCATGTACCAAAAGAATGTCTGACTATTCAAATTTAGCAGGAGGTCCAGCTCATCCATTACTTACGTGCTGAATGAATCCAAAACAATCACTGTCCACCAGCTTTTAAGCAATCTTTCTAAGAGGAGAATTACGTGAGATATTTGACTGCAGGATAAAGTCACTGGCAAGAGTGTTCCGAATAAAGGCATCATTTTTATAAGTGTATAACCGTATAACCAATCATATATGCAGGATACATACTTGTTTATTTGTCCTTCTTATCATATGTAACAAATGTATTTTTATGCACCTGCTTATTAAGGTTGACCCTCACGTTAAATCTGCAGAACTGGGAAATTCTGGAAGAAGTATCCGAGGGATATGGAGCTAGACTGGTAATTCATGAACCCGGTACCATCCTTCTCCCCTCGTCGGAGGGAATCTTTATTTCATCCTATTTCGAGACAAATATAGAACTTCGTGTGGTATGTAGATTACTATCGAATTTGGGTTTCTTGGACACTTTTGCAGTTATTCAATACAGTAGATTACATTATAATAATACGAGAAAGAAATAATATTTCCATAGCATGTATTATTTCTATGGTGACTGAAAAAACAGCTATACCAAATTACAGTAATTAACTTTCCAATAGTTGGTGAAGAGAAAGGTTCAAATAAAGTTTCGGAAGCAAGCAAGGCACTGCATGTATCTCTCTTAGCAACCATTTGAATTTAAGGCCTGTTCAACAGGTATGATCTAAAATTACATAAAATAAATCAGTAGAAAAATCTTGTCTTTACAAGAAAATTAAAAACGCATATTTTGTACTAAATTCATGTGAAAAGTCTTTATACAAATACCAAATTAATGGTTTTTGTTAGCAGAAACGAGATCTTTCTTATGAGCTAATTCTACTCTTTCTTTCTACAATTTTGTGTCTGTCCATCTCCACTCTTTTCTTTACACAAGACAAAATCCATATTTACATAGTTTCATTGCCATATCTTTCCAGGTGAACGTCAGTCGCCTAGGAGAACCTTATTCTAAATGTGACAATGGAAAGACATTTCAGAAACGCTATGGAATCACCTATTCGAGAGAGGTAAATAATAGAATTTCGTCATCCTACGTAACGATCAAACAAAATGAGTCTGACCGTTTGGTAGTGGCTGGGTATATCAGATAATCTCAGCAATTGAACGCATTCTTTGAATAAATTCAGTCAGCAAAGACAAGAAAACTAGTCGTGACAAATTGCTGTTATGTAACTGTCTTGCGATTCGTAATATGTTCACCTATCGTATACTATATCAGCATACTCACAAACAGGACGATAACAAGAACAGCATTAGGTCTGTATTGCAATTCAACCTATTAAATTTAAATCTTCGCATTAATTTCAGACCATAAAACGCTATGGAGTTTAAAACTAGAGAACACTTGTTCAGTTTTCTAAGACGGTGTGGGGGAATTTCACAAACCAGTTTTAACGACTACTGTATGTTTTCTAAATCAGAATTATAATGTCTGCAGATCTGATAGGATTGTCAACAATAAAATGAAGATCAGTGTCATCGGCAAAACCATGTTTTTTAACTGTTTACATTATCGAATGAGATACAGTTTATTTATGTCAAGAATAGTGGGGGGTCTTAATATTGATCCCTGCCGGAATATGTCTCCAATGACAACTTTCCTCTTGGTATAATCGCTACTGCTTTTCATTTGGGAATACTTTAGAGTTTGTCGGGCACGCATATATACAAGGTTTGTAAATAAGTCCAAGGTTCCCAATCCTCTCAAAAGACTTACTAAGTGCAAATAAATCTAACGATGATGGATATTAATATTATCTAAGTAACCATGGTCATATTTTGTCGTCTTTTCTATTACCTTCGACTAATCTGCATAAATGTTTGTTTCTTGTTTTGTTTGGTTTAACAACACTTTCAACACATCATCCATTATATCATGCAAGGGAAATATGAGCTAAGTGCCTTTCCCAAGGACATACTGAGGCAGCCGAGCTAGGTTGGCTCGATGCGGGTATTGGGCCAGCTAGCCTTGCATCTCAAGTCTGACGCAGCTTCCTGCAAATTATGTACTCTTCCGATTAGATTTCCACCCGTCCTACTAAAGAACAGTTGGATACAGCTCCCTTCCTTCCAAGAAAGAGATTTGTCCTCTTAAGTCAATATAATGACGATCTTTCCGAAATAATCTCTTTATCGTCTCTGTATTAGTCACAGTTACAATAGAAAAAGGACTTTCCCGTCATCTTCAGCCTGGTTCCAATTTCACCATATCTGTCTTCAAGTTAAGTCAAGACCTAAAACATTTTATTTTGGTCAGTTTTTCAAGTCAGATATAAATTACAGCCAGTCACGTTGCTAGATTCTTCTAGAGTTAAGCCTATGTCCAGTCTTAGGATATATGAGCGACATTCAGGTCTGGTGAGACCTGTACCTAATTCTGCCAACATCTATGCTCAATATACTCATGACAAAAATTGGTTTAGCTTAACAAAAGTGAAATGGGTTGCTTCATATGTTGATGCACATGACGCCGCGTTCACCTTGTGTGACTTTGAGATATGATACCAGCCATATGCTTGTCAGAAAGGCAAATGGTTTATGACGATTCCTATCAGTGTTGTTATTTGATAAATAACGTCTTTAAAAATTGCAATGATTTTAAGAACAATGTTTGGAAGAATATGAATATAGAAAATGTCTTTACTTTGCCATCTTGCCATTTATACTTTTCAATCTTGCCATTTCATAATTTGCAGTCTTGCCAGTTTATGTGCCTCACCTCTACAGTTATACGCCGTTGTGGTTGTTATGATGACAGTGAAGAAGAACTGGCCATGCGGGTAGAAGGGACAACGGGAGTGCAAATATAAGACAGGTACATGTTTAGATAAAATTACTGTGAAACTTCATATAATTTGCACTTTAGACGGTGCTATCTATGATACTCTTAGAATAACACGATACTAAAAGAGTGGGACTAGCTAGTGTTCTTTTCACCAATTAAAAATTATTATACTTTTCAGATAATGTAGAGACCTCGCGCAGCAAAATGATGGAGACAGCGCAAAAATAATTTTAAATTATGGGCGCATTGTAAATGATCTCACAATATAGCCAGCGAGATTGTCAAGTGAGATAAATCTCTAAGTGTTTTGATTATACTATTATGAACTACTTCACTGATAAAAGTTCCTTATAACATCAGTCCAGCATATACAAATTGTTTATGCATTTATTGTTAATTATATGAGAAACAATTGGTTGAAAAAATATTGTAATTACGCTAGCTTGTTAAATATAAATTCATGCTTTATAATTATGGTTGATTAAAGAAATGGCATACGAAGAGCATCTAATAGGTAAATACTTATATTTTTCCATTAAATAGTGCACATAAATGCACACACATTCTAATTTTAACAAAGATTTTAACTTGTAAACATTTTGAAAATTTCTAGAATGAAATTTTCCATTAGGTAATAGTTTTATTTTGTCAGAAAATGTTAATTGTGACCTAGGCCAGGTAGAGGAATGTAAAATCTTGTACACTGGAAAAGTTTGTTGATTTCTGCAAAAACATCTGTATCAGACATTATTATTGCTGTATCCATTATTTGGATACATTATCCATACATAGTTTATTCAAATTATGTATCCACTACAAATTCGAAGTGCTCATCTAAAATATTATTCCGGGAAAGAAATTAGTTGTTGAATTTTAGAAAACTTGATGGTTTTCGCTCTTTTCTGTTAATTGTTTTAATACCATATAGTTGTAATAGTCTAATCCATATACGTTTAATTTCAGCTACGCGCTAATTATCCAGATTTTGTAGTAGGAAACAAAACTTTAGAAAAAGGTGATGGTGCTCGTTGGGGTTGGTAGTTGAAGAAATATATTTTTCTATGGCATGGCTCACAGGATTCATTTGAAATATAATGCAGAGTTAAATCAAAAGATGACTTCTATATGTTACAGCACACATCACAAAACAGTGACAAAATATACAAGTTAATATATATATATATATATATATATATATATATATATATATATATATATATATATATATATATATATATATATATATATATATATATATATACGAATTTACGAAAATGAATTCGAATCGACCTTGTCATTGATAGTAAACAACAAAATAAGGTTCGAAAGCTTATTGCTGATCCGTTATGTTTGAATGCCGAAAGGTAATTATTGGTGGATTTACTGCCGTTCATAGAAAAAGCAAATCTCACGATGACAAGACCTGTGTTGGTTTGTCCGCTCCTCATGTATGAGATTTATTATGACAAGATCAAACCATTTTACCAATATCCAGTCCACCATGCTTTCTACAGGCACCGATTTGCTGCTATGCATTGAAAAGGCATAATAAGTTCCACGTGTTATCCCAGGGGCTTAGAGGTTTGAATATTTTAATCCAATAATTTTCTCTTTTTGTTAGATAATCCTTTTGCCCACCGATTCAATTGGAATGATGGCGCAGCCTTTCAAGGAATGGTCAGTACTGTTAAAATGATTTGCCACCGATTTATTTTCTTTGTGATTAATGTCAAATCTATGTCTGGTGAAGCGGTCTCTCAGTGTGAGAGTAGTCTGTCCAACATATTGTTTTCCACACTTTTTGCATAAGATCAGGTAAATAACGTTTCTCGAATTGCAGGACAAATTTTGTTTGATTGCGTAGGTCTGATGAGTGGCATGACTAGAAAAAGTTTTTGATTCTTTCAAAAAAGGGCACGTAATGCAACGTTTACTGCGGCAGGCTTTAGTTGTTCCGAATGTATGTGTGTACGAATGAAATTCCCTTATTGTGCTATTTTTAATTGTTCTGAGAAATCGATTGGAGTAACCCCTTTCCCGAAGTGATCTAAATAATATGTATTTGTCGCTCTTTGAAAATCTTACTTTCTAGTACAAAGTCTATGAAACCTAATAATTTGGGATCTTAGAATTCCACTGAAAGTGTGCTTCGGATGGAAAGAAGATTTATGTAGTAGTTGGTGCGTGTCCGTTGGTTTAAAAAAGACTTTAGTGCCTAAAAACCCCGTCTTCTCGAAATCGACCCCTTTAAAAACAGTGGTATCTATAAAATCAATGGAATTTTTCTTAACAGTTGCCTTTAGTCTAATCGACGGATGGAAATTATTTAAAATCTCGAAAAATCTATCAAACTCTTCCCTTGAAAAAGTCCAAATGAGAAAAATGTCGTCTAGGAATCTAAAGTAGGCCAAAGGGAGAAACTGACATTTCTTAAAAAATTTTTTTTTCCCAGTTCGCCATAAAGATATTAGCATAGCTCGGGGCGAATGTTTTGTCCATAGCTGTCCCTGAAATTTGTAAATACCAGTTACCATTGAATTCAAATCGTTATTTTCTAAACCCAGTTTCAATAACTGCAAAATTTCAAGATCTGGTCTCTTCGGGTCATGGTTACTCGTAAAGCAATTCCGCACCGCCTTCAAGCCCTCCTTGTTGTCAATATGTGTGTACATGCTTTCCACGTCCAGAGTAACGAGGAAGCCGTCTTTTGGAATTTGGATACTTCTAATTTTATCTAAAAAATAGTTCTTATCCCTGAGATAAGAAGGATGTTTCGTTGCTAACGGCGCTAAAAACCAATCCACATATTCGGATATTTTATAAGACTCACTCCCCACATCTGATACTATCGGCCTTCCAGGGGGAATTTTAAACGGGACAAACCACAATTCCGTATCTTTATGTATTTTCGGTAAAGTGTAAATGTGCCTCGGTCTTGGGTTCACTGGCGGTGTTAAGTACATCGCTTGCTTTTTGCTGATAAATCTATCCTTTACCAATCGATTAACCACTTCTGTTACAGTTTTACTAGTCTCTGGGAAGATTGGATTGTCTATCTTTCTGTAATGCTTTTGGTTAGCTAATTGTTGTTCAGTATCCCTTATATATTCTTCCTTATCAATAATCACCGTTGCCGAACCTTTATCTGATTTTCTGGTCACAATGGATTGATCTTGTTCAAGAGTTTTTATCGCATTGACTTCTTCCTTGCTGAGATTCGGTCTTTCTTGTTCAAATCGCAATTTGGAGATTTGTGCCATCACCTTATCGGTTATTTGTCTAATGCTTGAAGGAAATGTTGAGGGTGGTGGACACCAAGTACTTTTATCTACAAAAGGTTCCTTTCTCGTGTTAACCTCCGAACGGAAAAAAGTTTGTAATGATTAATTTTCTGGTAAATTCTCTAACCTGTTGTTTTAGCGTCGAAACATCCACATATCTCGGTGTGGGAACATTTTTCAACCCCTTGTTTAGCAGATCATATTCACCCTGCGTAAGTCTCCTACCGCTAAGATAATCATATGATTTATGTTGATTTGGACACAGTGGAAAGTTCAGTACTGAAAAACAAATGTAGAGACTATATAGGAAAATTATTTGTGGTCTGATTCCTGTTCGATACAGTATTGACTAAAGTTTAAACTGGTATACAAAAGATGCTTATTATTAACGTCAGACAGATGGAATTTTAATATGTTCTGTATAATGACTTGAAAAATAGAAGAATAAAATAAAACTTTAAAAATTTTATTTTTATTTTAAAATCTAAATGAATTTTTTAAAAATTAAATTAAATTTTTTTCTCCCAAAAATGCACAGATATAATATTTATTGGGAATGATTATCATCGTGTATGTATTCCTACACCATAAATAAGCTGCAATGATGGATATTTGTCAAATTGTGTCAGAGAAAATATCTTTCAATGTCAAAATGAGACCTTTCTTAAAATACATGAAGCCAGATTTCTATATGATATTGTGGTTTAAAGTCAAGTAAACTATATGTTATGGGTCCACACAGTTAATTTATGTGTTTATGATGAGGCGACATCCTAAGTAAAACATATCTGATTGTATAGATGTCAGTAATTGTTTATAAACGTACTTATAGGATACTTAATGAGGAGATAGATATGAAACTTTACAGTAGAACCTATTCAAGTTGTCTACTAAATCAGTTTAAACTGTCAGAGTATGAACTACAGGACAAAGGGATTAAATACACTTTTTCCAAGGTACATGTACTCTTGGATATAAGAAAATAGCAAAATGAAGTAAGTTAGCACAAAATGTATCCCATTTTGTTGTTCTGTTTGGCTAAGACATTGACTGACGTAGTGCGGCATAGTGGCCTAAGCTGATATTATAGGAATTCTAATGAACCATTCTACTTTATGCATTATTAATTACTAAAAATAACTATTAGCTGACACTCTAACGTCTACACCAGAAATACTGAAAAATATTATTTGAATTTAACTTTGTCCCATATATGCAAATGTCTATCCTTGTTTACATCTTTTGGGATCAGAATTTCACATTTAGTTGATTATATATGATCTATTGCTACTTATAGTTGATCTGTGTGGCCACAGTTTGCTATATTCACTTGCAATATCCAAGCTTGTTATTTCCATAATGAATAAGATTATTTATTGTAATATATTTTAATTAGTACATTATCACTTGACTTTCCTGTATACTGGTTTGTACTAATGTTTGCACCAATGATCAGACCTGACAGTTCCCACATTGCTGTAAACTTTATGACACATATTGTACCTAATTAGTTATTTAGTCTTTAAATGTCTAAATATACTTCTAGTAATCTTATGAATCTGTGGGATGAATTTATCACTTTAATTCATACCCATTGCTTCACATTTCTGGGTGTCACCATGTTAAGTTTAATATTTTTCAGGTGTTTGCACCCTTAAGATCATTTTGAAATCTCCATATCTAACATATTTTATCTTCATTTACCTACGTCTTACTGTTTTCTAAAATTAATAGATATGTTATATCATTTCAGGTCTAGCTTGGTATCTGGTACAAGGTGTTAGGGTTTGAGTAGTTTGTAAGCTCTCCAGTATTCAGGTGGTGATACAAGGTTTCGTAAGGGCATGTGCAACGTACCTGCCATAAGTTACCAAAATTAGTTCATATTACCACATTGATATATAGCACCTCAAAGACGTGGCTTAGGTCTACATGAGAGAGATGAGCACCATTGTTCAGTAAAGTAGAGCCTCCTTGGAACTGTATTTTCCTATTACATTGTCGCCTTTTGTGGTTATCGAAATTGAAATGGAATGTATGTTTGCATTAAAACATGGTACTGGTCCCATCAAAATGTTTAATTTGAGTTCGCTATTATTTATACTAACAACTGCCTGAGTACCTGACACAATAAATGTGGAACATAGCACCTGTCATTGTTTCTTTAGTGTGTACACCTATATGCATTTCAGCAGGCCTATTACAAGTTGCTGCAGAAATCACTGTGAGCTATCTTGCTTCACTTCCCCTGGAGAATTGTGACAGTTTGACTTTTAAAACTTGTATGAAAATTTAATTTTTCATTAAAAGTTAGTGTTCTAAATTTTAATATTTATTTAAAATTTCCATTAAAAGTTAATTTATCAATGATTTTTATTACAAACAAATTTTAAGACAGGCTTCATCTTGTATAATAATTAATTTTTACTGGAAGATATAGCAAATTTAGTCTCGGTTTCTCAAGAGCACTTGAGGAAAAACTTGCACCCAGTGGAACACCAGCACTACACACTTTCTGAGAGCTGTCACATGTCTTGTGTGCTTGGAAATTCAAAAAAAGCTTCATGCATAAATCTGAAATAGGTGTGACATGCAAGTATAAAAGTGTCCCTAAAATTGGCCATACATAATTTATCCTGATAGCAATCCGATCGCAATTATTAGTTCCGGTTCAGTACTAACAAAAATAGTTCCAGTCGAATTTTAGAGCATTTTTCCTGTCTCCTTTTGGTGGTGATAACATGGTTAGATTTAGGCATTCTTCGTATGGATTTAAAGGTAATTGTTTGTTCTTTAGACTATGAGTTTATGGTGTGGATGTCTATGTGTGTTTCAACGAATGTGCACGGTGAGTAATAAAACATTGGCGATGATCCGAAAGTGAAATTTGTGTTCCATTGCTCATTGCTTTGTTTACAGTCCAGCCTCTGAAAGAAATGCCGGTGAACCTATGACAAGAACTTCACCGTGACGTCATGTGTGAAGGTATTTTAGATTACCATATGATTTGGACACGTAGAAAGTTCAGTACTGATAAACAAATGTACAGACTATATATTAAATTTAACTGTGATCTTAGTCCAGACAGACCACTCTGCGCCTTAGTCGCTAAATAAGCGACTCTGCTCTCTGGGGATTTACAATCCAGTTTTAGATAATATCCATACGTCACCCAACTCTGACGTCACGTCTGTATGTTAATAGCAACAAATTAATTCCAAGCACGTGGCCCCATTACTTTCTTAATTTTCATGACTTACTGAAGTCTGTCAAAAACAACTCTTGGAAGTAATTTTAAAACTAAGTACAATTCTTTCAAATAAGTGTGTCAATATGTGTCAAAACGTAAAATTGCTAATGCTTATTGAAACACTTTTGTTGTCAAATCTTCATTTTCAGAGGTGCGTAGTTTTGCACGATGTAAAACTCTTCAGTTTCAGAAGTAAATAAATCTTTCTTGTAATCTGCAATCCCATAATGCCCAAATAGAAGTGATCGGTAACCCTGCCCCACCCTCACCCCCACCTCCAAGAAAAACAAAAACAAAAAACATTCGATTCGACTAGTTTTGAAATGCTTCGTTCTCGAAACGAATTAGGCACTCTTAGTTACATTTAATGACACTGACTTAAAATTCAATGAGCTAGAGATGCGGATAGTATTCTCTATGATGTGCGGAACGAAACTATATAGTAGCACTTATCACACTTCTTGATAGGCAGCGTCTCGAAATGTCCACATTCTTTTGTATTTCTTAGAGCGGTTCTATATTCTGTAATGATTTTGCAAGGAATATTTATAGACGAGCAAAAACGAAATAAACTGAATGATCACACTGTAATTGTGTGTGTAATCAGTTGTAAAAAATTGATGCTAATAGTTGACAATTTTTTTTTATTTTGGTAAAGTTATATATAAAATACAAATATTGTTAATTTTCATGTACATAATTTATACATATATAAACAGATATACGCATTAATATAAGCAGATATACACATTACACACAAAAATACAAGCATACACACATATGTATCTTTTACATAACTAATTACTGAATAGCTGTCTGTGCTATTTTATTCTTTTCCCACTGTCCGCTTATTTGGTCTGTCCTTGCCGAGGTGTACAAGCGTGTACAGTGGTTATAATATTTGATTTTTGTTATGCAAGTCACACAACATAGAATGCAATTTTCAATTCTACAAGTATACATGTACTTTCTTTATCAGAATTAAGCAATTATTGATGATCTCCTACTTTGGTCCATTTCTAATTCCAAATAATATGGTATCTGTTACATCTAACTTATGGAATTTATCTTTTTGAAGTGACACTAGATTTATCAATAATGTTTTCACAAAATGACACCCAAAACATTAATGAAGCAGTTCCATTAGTTTCATTACAAAAAGTACATAGTGATGATTCAGAGATTTTCACTTTAAACTAACTGATATTCGTATTGAGAAATCTGTGGAGAACATTGTTTTGGAAACTCTGAAGTCCTGTATCTTCAATAGTGAGCAGGGAAGAAAACATATTGATTCTCAATCTTTATGCGAGTAATTCTTATTTAAAATAGAGTTCCATTTAGTTTCCATTTGAACTGGAAATCTTTGTTTTCCTCATATATAACGTATCAAATGATTTTGCAGTTTTTTCCTGCTTCCTGAGATGATTTATACATTCGTTTAGTGGTGATTCTATTTTCATAGTATGTCTAATAGTGTTTTTCCACGTTACTGATATTGCGTCAAGAACGCCATAGAATTCTACAAAAGTAACACTGATATTAGATTTTTGGATGAACTCATTGTATGCAAGGAACATGCCATGTTCCTTAATTATCTCGTTTATAAAGAATGCGGACTTTTCATACCATTTCTTCAGAAAGAATATGTTATCATTTAGCTTGATATATCTTTATACCAGAGAGGCACTGAAAAAATTTGTTCAGGGTTTTGGTGAGATAGTTATCCAATTCCGATAATGTAAAAAAACACATTTTTCCAAACACTGTTAAACTTCTGTAAAACTATGTGGAGTTCTTTCTTTATAAAGAAAATTGTCCCATCCAAACTCTTCAAGTGTGTCCATAAGAAAAAGTTTCCATGGTGAATGGATGAGTGGATCAATACATTTTTTATTCGTTTGATCTTAAGTGCAAGAGAAAAAGATTGAATGTCTGGCATCTTTAGCCTACCATATTACTAGAAGATTCCTATTAATTTTGTCACCTTCCCCACTCTAAAGGAAGTTAAAAATATATTGTTTGAATATGCTGCATAATTTTCTTTGGAGGGTCAAGAAATACCATAAAACAGTGAAGGAGCAAACGCAAGGCTAAAGATTTAATTACTGTGATTTTTCCAACCTTGGACAGATTTCTGATAAACCAATTAGCAAGTAACTATTTAATTGATTCAATTTTCTCTCTATAATCTTCTTTAGTAGTACTGATTTTTTTTTAAAATCAAATTTAATTCCAAGAAGTGTAATACCGGTGGAATAATATTCAAATAAACATCGCCAATTTTACGTTTTGCTAATTAAAATATATGCTCCTTTGTTTTCAAATATTCTTGCAATATATGTTTTCAGATTATAGTGGTCTTTAAATTTTGTTAACATATCTAATCTATACGTATCCCCTTTTATTTTACAAATATAGATTTAGCATTTGGCTAGGAAAAAACAAAAATTAAAGATTGTTCATATATACCATCTCTACTTGCATCTTCTAATATAACAGATTGCACTTATGATAGTAGTATAGTGGGATACCCTAGCGACAATGGAAATCCCAGTCAAAAAGGTCGTGGGTCACTTTGGCGTCAAGGGGAATTTAGCATGGGGAATTTTAACATGGGTGGGACTATAGAGCGACAAGGGATTGGGACTGTCTAGCGGCAAGGGATTGAGACTGTCTAGAGACAAAAAATATTGGGTTTGTATCGCGACAATAGTTATGGAACAGGTAGGGTGACGTAACGGTACTGGACACTTGCAACAATGTGGCAAGTACCGTGACGTCATGCCACCTGTTTCATTTATATACAAAGTTTTATGCATTCGCGTTCGATTCGCGTTCGATTCTGTGGATAGTATAGTGTATGTTCTATGCATTCGCGTTCGATTCGATAGATTGATGAACATTAATCTATCATACCCAAATTATACAACCGACTAAAAAAAATTTTAGGCAAGAGAATAATGTTTTTGGGAGTTAAACATAAATTATACAATTGAATAAAAAAATTTTTAAGCAAGAAAGAATAAACGGATTGAAATTGATCACCAATCCCAACATAGCTACAACTTGTGTAAATTCCCATTGGAAAAACCCGAGTCTATATTTATAGCCTCAAAATATCTAGCTTCAGTGACGTCACTGAACTGGCTGACCTGAATACGCGATACTGTAGGTAGGTAGGTAGGTGAAATGAATTTGATATGGATAAAGGGAGCTTTATAGGGACGAAGACCAATCCACCCACAAAAAAGGGAGAAAGAAAAAAACCCCAATATCTCCTATCCACACAAACAAACGCGAATGCATAAAACACACACTATACTATCCACTTGTTCCAGAATTTAACTGAGACTAAACATGTCCTTGAAGATTAGGTTACATTGGTTTAGACTAAAATGGATAAACCTAGTAACTTTTTATAGTCTCAGCTTCTGTGACGATCGTGAATAAACACTCATGTATCTAGTTATAGCTACAACTTGTGTAAATTCCCATTGGAAAAACCCAAGTCTATATTTATAGCCTCAAAATTTCTAGCTTTAGTGACGTCACTGAACTGGCTGACCTGAATACGCAATACTGTAGGTAGGTAGGTTGGTAGGTAGGTGAAATGAATTTGATATGGATAAAGGGAGTTTTATAGGGACAAAGATAAATACACACACACACAAAAGAAAGGAAGAAAGAAAAAACACCCAATATCTAATATCCACAGAATCGAACGCGAATGCATAAAACACTATACTATCCACAGAAACGAACTCTAATGCATAAAACACACACCATTCTATCCACACAAACGGACGCGAATGCATAAAACACACCGTATCTACTATCCACACAAACGAGAATGCATAAAACATGCACATAAATACAATCCACACAAACAAACGAGAATGCATAAAACACACACATATATACTATCCAGAGAAAGGGGAAGAAAAGAAAAAAAGACCATACTTATTATCCACAAAAACGGACGCGAACGCACACAAACACACACTATACTATCCACACAAACGAACGCGAATGCATAAAACACACCATATCTACTATCTACACAAACGAACGAGAATGCATAAAACATTAACATATATACTATGCATACAAACGGACGCGAATGCATAAACCATACACATATATACTATCCACATAAACGAATGAGAATGCATAAAAAAAACAATGCTTACTATCCACACAAACGGACGAGAACGCATATATACTATCCACACAAAAGGACGAGAATGCATAAAACATACACATATATACTATCCACACAAACAAATGAGAATGCATTAAACATACACATATATACTATCCACACAAACGAATTAGAATGCATGATACACACCATATTTACTATCCACACAAACGGGAAGAGAAGAAAAAGAAAAACACCATACTTACTATCCACACAAGCGAACGAGAATGCATAAAACACACTATATTCTCCAAACAAACTAACGAAAATGCATAAAACACACCATACCTACTATCCACACAAATGGGAAAAGAAGAAAGAAAACACCATACTTTCGATCCACACAAACGGACGCGAAGACGCACAAACACACATTATACTATCAACACAAGCAAACGCGAATGCATAAAACACACCATATCTACTATCCACACAAACCTACGTGAACGCGAAATACACACACACACACACACACACACACACACACACATACATCAGTAAAGGAGTGAGTGTTTATAGTCACACTACTCCACATTCACACAAATTGGCAACTTGAATAGTCTCTCTTTTCTGGAGATCTAGTTAGCCCTGAGAAGGGCTGTTTTTCAAATTCCAGATACACCTGGCTAGTGGTGACATCTCCCAGGCCGGGCACCACTCACGCAACGACGGCTCCAGTCCTGCTCCCAATTGATGTTTGTGATTTCGGAGTGCAGACGGGGCTTGAGTAGCTTCGCTATCCCACTCCTTTGTTTGTGGGATAGTGAACACTTGTTGTTCCATCTGTCTTCTATGCCAGAGTCGAGGATGTTTTTGCTGCGGCTCCCATTCTTGCCGCTGTCTCTCCAATTCCTCCATAACCTCCTCCCAGTTTTCCATCTGAGGGTCAGCGGCTCTTGCTACTGGTGGTAGTGATTGTGGATGTGTCTGTGGTTGAGGTGGTAGTACTGGTTGTAGCTGAACTCGTACTGGTTGTGGAGGCGTCCTCACCTCAGCTTTCATCTCACACAGAGGACTCATTATGAGGCGAGGCAGGATCCCTCGTTTCTTTTCCTTCTCCGCTTCTTTCTTCTTTTTTCCTCCTCTTCTTCCAGACGGGCTGCATCTGCAATGGTCTCCATGGCCAGCTCATCCAAAATGCGCCTGGCATATTCCAGGTGCATTTGGAGCTCCAGTAACTTTGCTACTCTGTTACTCATGTTGATACGTCAACGATAAGTAGTCAGACTGACGAGCGCTTGGCTTTATATCCCTGGAGCACGGACGTGAAGGTAAACATCCCCTGACACCAAAACTTACCATCACATCAAACGCACGGACCTAAAATAAACACTCACGTTGACTTTTTTACTTACAAACACAGACATGTACAATTCGACAAGACAGAGAAAACGAAGGGTAAAACTTTTTTACTGACAAAAGAAACGACGTGCTTATAGACACACTTCTATTTTCTTAAAACGATACAAACACACAAATTTTTTGGGGGCAATTGAATTAGTATGGCTTTTTGAGAGTTTTGGGGCAGCTCTGAACAAGGCTGTTTTTTGTTAACGGGGAGAGATGGCAATCTTTTTTACTGTCTAAGAGTGCGTCCCCGTTAGGCGGCAGGCTTTCCTATACGATACGGCCTGCTTCTGCGGAAAGAGAAGGAGAACTCCTTGGTGTCTACTCGACAGTCAAAAAAATCTCTGTCTGGTTCTTGCTGCTGCTGTTGCTGCTGCTGTTGTTCTTGTTGCTGTTCTCTCTGCTTCTGAAGTCTGTACTTCTCTGTCCATTCTTCTTGTTCTTTCTTGATTTCCTCTCTGAGGACCTCTTCTATCAGGTCTTGGGCTATTGATAACATCCTGACATTCTCTATCTCTTCAGGCTTCGGTATCAGATTTAGCCTGACACGATGTAAATTCACGTAAGCTTCATTCAGCTTGGCTAGTCTGGTAGGCATCTTCGTAGGTTGACGAGTCAACAGTGGATGGCCAGACTGGAGACTGCCCTGCTTTATATGGTTCAAACGCGAACGCGATAGAAAACATCCCTACTCGGTTTTAGTGTCTGAACTCTATGATAGCTAATGTCATGTTTAGGGATAGAGAGAAGTCAAAGAGCATATATTCACAGTGCTTTTTGAAAACAAACGACAGACACATTTTTTCAAAGCACAACATATTTTATTCAACAAATAACTAACCATTAACAACTAACAATTAACAATAATATCAAACAAACTTTTTTTCACAAGGTTGACAACGTTGTGAAATCATGTTAGATTTCCACTAATGGAAGTCATGAGGCCACTGATGTACACTACGTTTCCTAGCTAAAGACAAAAAATAACCATAATGGTCACAAAACCATCGATCTACTTTTTCATCGTTTCTAGAAGAGTGACGATCAAAATAAGTCACTAAATCTTCTAACGGATATCCAAGACTGCGTTGATGAAGAAAATACACACAATATTGTCCACACACCATGGAATCTGTGCCTTGTAATTTCACATTATTGAATCTTGTCGTCTGAGATTTTTTTCTCATAAAGTCAATGATGTCGTCTTCCAAAGGGGGTAATCCATACAAATCAAAATACTCCAAACAATCCTCTTTAGGGAAGTAGACGGCTACCCAGTGAGTTCCTGGGAGGTGACTGTCGTTCGTGTTGATGACATAAGCTTGATGGTCTTGAGGTTTGCGATGAGGTATTTCATCTTTAGCGTACACGACAGGATTCCAAGAAGCAGTGTACGAACTGTTGTTCAAAAGGTAATAAAGTTCCCAGGTATCCATGTTTTGTTTTGTTGTTGTTATTTTTTTCACAGGTAATGATAAGTCATCAATTCAATTCTGAATTTTTGTTTGAAAATCTCTGTCAAGTGACCGTTTCCTCGTTTCGTCTCCTCGCTCTGGGCTAAGAGTGCCTCGATGCGATAGATCTGTAGAGTAGTCAATGGAGGGCAGGAATGATCACGCAAGCCTTTATACCACTCATGCAACACTGCTTCTTCCGAGATGAGACTCCAATCTTCGTCCAGACACTCGTCCAATTTTTCTTCTTGGCTCATCATCAGAGATTTATCGTGTTCACTTTGACTGGGATGATCGTTTTGACATCCATAGCAATCTTTCTTGGTCAATTCCGTAATTTTCTTCGCCAGGTGTTTAGCAAAACACGACATTAAATGTTGTTCTTGTTCTGGCCATCTGGACTTGACCACCTTGTCCTTTTCGTCTTTGTCTTGGGGTTCTGCTTTCACGGTATCCTCCCATTCCATTTCCAAAGATTCTCTACTGTTCAAAGTGGGATCAGAGTCTTCCATAGCTTCTAATAGTCTAGAATGACTTCTCTCAAACTGTTGATTTCTATGGTGTTATAGAATTCGGCATACAGGATGACGCTTACCGTCTCGGTGAGAACTTCTGAAAACTGAAGTTCCACACGCAGTTAACCGGGTTTTATAGGGTGGAAATGTCCCCCGTCGCTGCCTCGGTCTGGAGTGAAATCAAAGGCCCACAAAGTGTAACCTCCTACATAATCTTCCTACGAAATGCTGTGACTGGTGTTGGTTCCTAGCTGTCCGGTAGCTTCGTAGAGGGACAAGTACAATCTCAAGTAATTCTTCTGGGGAAAGTTAGGTTCGAAGGGTTTGGTACACAAGGTCTTGCCATCGCGACTGACTTCGATCTTGGACACTTTGTAGTGCTTAAACAGGAAAGGATTTTGATCGTTGGCTCCGTTGAAGGCTGCGTTGCTGACGATACCAACGATTAAACGTTTGGGTAACTGTCCTTGGAACAGATGATCTTCGATCTTGGATCGGAGTCCAGCAGCAATGGTGAAAGTTTTCACTTCTACGCTTCGTATCGGATACTTGGCGGTCGTTCTGCTCAATGTTTGACTGATGCCGTTTCCAGCTTTAGGTAACACTTCTACGTGGTGCACGTAAAGTCTGGATTCTTGAATGATGGTTTTGTACTCGTCGGCATGAGCCATCAAATGGAAAGCGACACTGTTGAGTTTGAGTCTCAGGCGAATATCCACTCCGTTCAGCAAATACTTGTCCAAATGCAAACGATCCATCAGTTCTAAACTATGACCTTGCAGGATTTTCTTTCGACGGTCGTTAAAGCCTACATTGTGAGGATCGTCATCTGCTGTCAGGGCTGTGTCGTTAAAGTGTTCTCACCTGCGGTGTCAGGTTTCCAAACCACGCAAGCATCCAGATGAGTGTTATTGGCCTCTTTTCCGTACGTGAGGAGATTTTCCAGGTACGCTCGCTAAGGGTAAGTATCCGTGTACTGCTGACCAGTTTGCTATTGAAGTGCAAAACCACCTCGCTGAAAAAGGAATGCATGAAATTGTTGACGGGAGCTACTATAGCATCGTCTCCCGGATTTGTGTTGTCGGTTTTGATCACTTTCAGTTTCAGGTACAAGTAATTGATATTCAGATCGAGATAATCTTCGGGCTGTCCTTTGATTTCAAACTCGATGGGAGTGGAGACGGGATGAAATTCGACCCATTGGGATTCTTGCATCGTCATCATGGTGGGTGGCATGGCAAACAGATCCAGTTCCGACTTGGAACAGGCACAAGACTCTCGGTGCATCATTTTCTCTCTGTAATTGTTTTAATAGTCAAAAATGTCTAACGGTTTATCTTTTCTTAGTCTTTCTAGCTCTGGGAGTGTGAAGTCCTCTGAAAGAGTGTCTTCGTCGTCTTTTTCTGCCTTGTCCATGCTGTGGCGTCAGAGATGCAGGAATGTCTGGCTCGGCAGTGTCCAGAGCATTTGGAGTTTCCCGTCGGCCCAAAATGTCTTTGCCCATTTGAAGCAAGATATTTTTGCCTGCTCTCAAGAAAGTTTCTTTGGGGTATTGTTTGTCAATGATGACATTTTGGAAAAATTCTTTGCCTTGCGTCAACGCGGCATCTTTCAAGGTGTGGAATCCCTGTGTCACCATCGGTTTCAAAACGGGAACCACTGTACGAAAGGTCGATTTTAGCATATCTCCTAAATAAACCATGTCCACGTTGTCGAGCGACTCCTTGGTACACAGGATACATGAATGACAAAAGGTTAGAGGAATCGTTTTCGAAAATGGATTTTCACTGTAACTTTCCCTTTGGTAAATGGAATATTTTGTCCTAGATCTCCTTTTATAGTAATGTTGACAGTGCTGAAATATGACTTACTGACGGGCAAATAGTACAAATTCGCGGTGAAAGTGATAGGTGTTTTCACCTTCTTCGTCAGCGTTAGTGGCAGAATCCACTTTGAAAGGAATGACACGCAGTAACGGTACGGAGGTGTGTTGTACTCCAACGCATCGGAGTACACAAAAATCAAATTCAGTCCTTGGTCCTTTCTACAGGGAATCGAAAATATTTCTCAAAATCCAACCTGGTGTCTCCACCCAAAATATCATACAATTCAGGACAAAATGTAATGGCCAATACTTTTTCCTCTGAAAATTTAATTAGTAGGCGACGAGCTATTTTGTGGTACTCGACGGTGATACTTTCTCCGATTCTGTCCAAGGCTTTGGAAAACACGGTACTGAAATTGGGAGAAATCGTGTTCACCAAATGTTGTCCGCTAAAATAATAACCTGCAGGAATGGTCAACAGATAGGTGAACCGTTTAGTTTTGGGGTCTTATGTTTTCATAGAGTCACTTGCTGTGGTGCGTTCATCCAAATGTTGTTGCACTTGCTCGACATGAACTTCCACCGCAAAAGTGTTTTGATTAGGAAGGATATTTAGTATTTGTGTAGGGTGAATCATTTCCACCAAAGCCACTTCCCAATGGGCTTCGTGATTCAATTGAATGGTCGGAGGTAATATTGCCGTGTAATAGCATAAGGTGTTATTGGGAAACACCTCCATGGAACTGTCACTGGGTAACGTTAAGTAAAACTGGTTGTTCATAAATCCAGAGTTCTAGTGTCGGAGGGGGTCGCTGGAAGTCAGAGGAGTGTCTAAAAGTGGATTGTTGTGATTGGATTGGTGACTGTTGGAAGGGTGACTGACGTTGGACGCAAGACTCCCGTTCTTGTTCCCGTTCGAGGAATATTTCAGAGACGGATTGGGAAGAAGGTAACCGATGCAACTGCTGAGTAAAATGGTCCACAATTGTTTGTTTCCTTGTTGCAAACTCAAATGGGCAATGGCATCACCGATGACACAATACACCACAAAGATTTGGCAGAAAAAGACGATTTGCGTTTTAGGCACACGTTCTCCACACCACACCCACAAGGGTTGCTTTTGTAGATCTTGCAGAGAAGAACTGGGCAAAGGAGTGGTCACTGCAGTAACTGTTTCTGTGTTGAAGGGCATGATGGTCACTTTTTTATAGTCGATGATTTGCGAAGTATCGATCCAAGAGTCAAAACTGGGAGGATATCCTTTCCAACGTACTTTGACTTCTTTGACACGTTTTTTTTCCCACTTTACGAGTTCTTCGATCAAGAATGCTTTCGATCTCGTACACTTTGTCTTCCTTTTTGGTCACACGTTGTAATTCGGCAAGTAATACGTTCCTTTTAACACTTCCCCGTTCATATCTTCCAATTTATAGACGGGAGGAAAACGGCCACGCACTTGTTCAGTGACACGAAACAATTTGGTGGTCCATTTGGGTAAGTAACCTTTGTCGAAAGTGCGTTTGGTTTTGCCAATACGCACCCAATCTCCTGCTGCCAACACTCGAGCTTTCTTGGGGACAGTCATCGTCGGGGATGTACCAGACAAGCGCTCGAAGACGGTCACTTCGGTGTCGGGAGTCACTTCTTGGGGGGCACGTCCGATGCTTCGATGATGAGATTGGTTGTACGCTTGGACGAGGTACGGTAAGACGTCGATGTACTTGAGAGTGTGTTGATGCGTAAAATATTTCCACATGCGTTCTTTCAAGGTGCGTTGAAAGCATTCCACGATGCTGGCATTGGTTTCGGGATTCTCGGTGGTGTAAAAATGAATGTCACGTTTCTTCAATTCTTTTTGGAAAGCTTGGTTTAGAAATTAGGTGCCATTGTTGGTTTGCCATCGAAGAGGGTGACGACCACTTTGTTTCAACGCCAGTTGGAGGGTTTGCACTAACTCACTGCTCGATTTGGAAGTAAAAGGCAAGACCCAAGCAAATTTGGAAAAGACGTCGATGACACAAAACAAATATTTGTAGCCGCGATAGTAAGTGGCTAAATGAGAGACATCGGCTAAATGAGCTTGCCATTGATGATCGATGCCCTCCACTCGGTTGCGACGTCTGGAAAATTTTCGTCGAATGGGTTTGTGTAAGGTGTACGTGGTCTGTTCTTGTAGCCATCGTTGCACATGAGGTAAACGGATACTTTTCAGTCGAGTTTTGGCAGCACGATACAATTTCTGAACTCCTCCGTAACCTGCAAGATGGGATGGATTGTAGTAAATGCTGGCTAATTTTTAATAAGTGATCGACTCGTCGCTGATACTACTCTTTTCTTCGTGTGGCATTTTCTTGGATTGTAATGCTTTAAGTGTCCGACGAGCTATAGGTGTCGAGGAGGAAGATGTCTGAACAGGGGTAATCAGTTCTTGTTTCACTTCTGTCTTGGCTTTCTTTTTCTTTTCTGAGGAAGAAGCGGTAGCCATCATCTTTTTAATCCAACCAGTTCTCGATGTAGGTGGTGTTGTTAGCTTGCGTACTTTTTCTGGTGGAGTTTGAAACTTTTCTTCTTTTTCTGTCTTGATCACTGGGGCTAGTGGTAGTGGCGTTGATGGAATTTTCGTCATGGTCTTAAAATCTTTCAGAGTGGGTAGAGCTGTTTCGTCTAAAGCTTTCTGGTGAAAGAGTTGCAGTCGTTCGAACAATTGACCGTACAGTTGCGAATTTTCCGTTTCTAACAAATCGCTGCGATCCATAAACAATTGCAATTCGTGTCGGTAAAATGAGGGTAGGGAGGTAAATGTGGGGTCCGATGTTCTTGCCAACGATGGTATTTCATCCATCGTTTGTAAGGTACTAAAGCTAGTTTTCTTCCTTCTATTGGATTTCAAGGATCACGTCTGAGATCGTTTGACTCCAGAGGTCCCTTTTATTTTCTGGGCCTTTTTATCTTGGTATTAGGGCGGGTATAATATGTTCCATCGCACTCAATACAGGTTTCGCTACATTGGTAATAAGTCCTAACAGGGGTAAAAATCCTCCGCGTTGCACCAACATCTTTTTCTTTAGACGAATAGGTATTTTCTTTTGGACCATTTGGCGAAGAACGTGTCGATGTTTGGTAAAGCATTCTTTTTGATGTTTAGACAAAGGTATCGTGCCTTTCAAGCCATTCAGAGAACATTCGCTCACCGTATCGATGACATCTTTGGAGGCGGTTTGAATGAGTTGTTTTTGTATTGGTGGAGGAGCTTTGGACAGGACAGACAACATGTCCCAATGTTTGACTAAACGATGAGGCAGTCCTTTCCTTTTCTTTCCTTTGGGGATAGAAGAAGGATGTCTTTTGCTTGGTGACATCTTTGTTTGTTGGTTCATTGGTTGATTCCGGGGCACACACCAAAAATACACTAACGTCGATGACTTGGCACACAGCCTTTTATCCTTTTTTGCATTATCGCTTCATAAAGTTGACGATGTGTTTTCCAAAATCGCCAAAGAATACTCCTCTTTGGTGGCTCCTCTTTTTCTTTGGACATGTGTGTCTTTTCTGGAGGTGACGTTTGGCTAAGCGCTTTTTCGTATAACGAGACTTTCTTTTTCTTTTTCCTTTCTGGACAGGATAACGACGATAAGGGAACATTTTTTAGTGCACAAAATACACTGACATCCATGGCTTGACATGTGTCCTTTTATCTGTTTTTTTTTTTTTTTTTTTTGAGCTTGTTCTTTAACTTTGTGGCAAAATCATCGTCTAACTTTTCCATTTGAAATAAAGGGCCAAAGGAACCTTGGTGGCTTCTCCTTTTCTTTGGACGAGTGTGTCTTTTCTGAGGGTGACGTTGAATCTTGGTTAAGAGATTTTTACGATAACGTGACTCTCTTTTCCGTTTTCCTTTTCCTTTTTGTACAGAAGGACAACGATGGTAACGGCGTGCACTTCTTGGAGAGGACATCTTTGGGCGTTCAGCAGCACAAAAACACTGATCCGTATTCTTTGCCTCAGGTCTTTTTTATACTGGAATTTGTCGCCACTGATTATCTTTACGTCGTATCAACTTGATGACAGGTATCACTCGACGTTGAGGAGTTCGCAACGGACTAAATCGGGACAGTTCTTGCTTGGACAAATCCAGTAAACTCTGTAACATGCTGGATCTCTTTTGGACTTTAATTTTGGGGGCAGGTACTTTGTGAGCAGCGGGCACTGCTGCTAAAGAGGAAGAGGGTGTCACCACTGGAGGTCGTGGCTTCCGAATGTAAAGTTGCGTTCTGGCGTCAGTACCTCTCTTGCGGATAGAAGCTGTTTTCTGTGGACTTTTCTTTTTCTTTTTCTGTGGCTGTGACCTGGTCTTGACACCGTTGCTCTTTTTCTTTTTCTTCTGGGTACGTCGGGGAGTGGCATTTTTCTTGGGAACAACTTTGGGAGCATTGGGATCCCATTTTAAGAAGGAACGAATGATGACACCTAGAGAACCGCTACCTCCAGGTTTCAAAATGATTTGCTTTTTGGTTTGAGTGTCAATGAGAGGATCGGCCAGTTGCTTCAAGGCGACTTTGTTTCTGTCGAAAAAACGTTTGGTTTGATGTGGAATGTGAATGATGCCTTGCAGTAATTGACGTACTGTCACCGTAAACCATCGTAAGACTTCCTTGAGACTAGCTTCTAAGACACGAGCACGTATTTGTGGATTTTTTCGTGACTGATACCGTACAAGACACGAATCAATTTGACGGGAACATGAGACTGAAGGGACGTCATGTTGACGACGTGTGAGACAGACCCCAAGTGACCGAGGTTTTTATAGATTTTTTTGGTTGTTGTTGTTGTTATGGTTAAGTCGACGACCAGGCCGTGTACACGACAGGCCCATCGTCTTGGCACCAGTGGTGAAACAGATGGGTACGAAATCGCAAATAATCGGGGGTGGTGGGTTTTAAATCCACGAGTAAATAGGCATGTGGGGTTTGATTGGCATCGTTGTCCGCATGAGTCAGCCAAGGCGTTCCTAACTGTTTGGCTAAGACTTGCACTTGCGATTTTTCTCTAGGGCTTTTAAACAACACCAAGTAATGAGCATTGAGACTAAAGGTGCGATGGGCTTTACTTTGTTGAAACAAATTTTGGGTGATGTAAATGACACTGGCATTATGATGATGCCCTTTGCGCGTAAACCACAGTTTAATATCTTCTTCGTCTTCTCCTAACATGTCTTCAAAAATAACCAAATGAGTTTGACTAGGGTCAGACACGATACCGTCGTCTTCGCCAGGAATGCCTTCCACAAACACGATGGAATCGCCTTTACTTTCTCGCAGAAGGCTGTACGCCGACTACCACTCTATGTAACACCACACGATGCGTTGAGGTGAACGATCGATCAAATGATGTTCATGTTCGATCAAACGTTTGACAAATTCGGTTTTGCCTGAACCGCTAGGTTCGGCAATGAGCATGTTAAAGGGATGGCGAAGATACAAGGCCTACCAACTAGTCCGATCAACGTAATCGTCGATGACTTTGAATTTGGAGGAAAAGGGAGCAGAGACAGTAGAGGTAGCTATAATAGTAGTAGTTTAAGGAATGTCGCTTTTGACAGGAATACAGACAAGACAAGAGTTTTTATACTTTTTTCAGGACACGTTTATTGTCATCTTTAATTGTGAACAACACGAAAGACAAAAATACATAAAAGCTAAATGGGTAAATACATGAATAAAAGACACATCAAAACGATCAAAGTGGAATATGAACAAGTCTCTGTACAACATTTGTGGTGATCAAGAGTTGGTGTCGTAGGGACAGTGTGTAATGTTCTGAGAGTCTCTACACTGGACAAAGTCACACAGGGGTCCTCCCGGAATGGCCTTTCGGGGATGTCAATGACGATCCTGTCCTGTACTGAAGGGAGTGGTTCTTCTTCTGGTACTGTCACTAACACAGGTTTAAAAGTTATTTTTTTTTCACTGAACGTTTTAGTTGTTTAGGATGACGAATTTTTTGGATAGTGTGCCACTTCATTTCTCCATGCCTCGAAACCCCAACTTTTCCAGTCACATACATCTTTCCAGTGGAGGGGGGGGGGTAAGTCACAAGCTACACACACATCGTCGTACACATCTTCAGTACCTAAAAGTTGACGAATCTTTCTTTCCTGTAGAGGTCGAGAAATATCGAGATGAAAGCGCAAGGCTTTGAACAGAATGAGTCTCTCGTGTACATTTGAAGGGATCACTTTCAAGCTTTTTGGAGTGGCATGTACTGTTCGTAAAGAGTCCACAAAGAATCGGCTGGTAATCGAAATCCCAGAAAGCAAGTCACTAAGACACACATTACTCGGCCACCCCAATTCAACGGACACAGTTCTCGTAATAGGCAATGGTAATCCTCTACCGTTTGAATATTGTCATTGATCTCCTTCCACGGAATCTTTTGTATCACGAATGATTAAGGTGGTTTCATGGTAGTCCGTTTTTATACCTTCTTTTCTCGGAAGCTATAAGTGTACATTTTGCACAGAGACGATCTTACTCCAGTGGCAAATCTAAATTGTTTAGTCACTAACTTGCACATCACACATCGTTCAGAAGTGTCCTCTTGAACTACGTTTCCATTGTTTAAAAGATTTTGGTAACCCTTTAACTCTTCTTCTGGAATTCGTTGCAGTATCTCCACCTTGTAGTAAAAATAATCACTAACAACAATCCAATCCTTATCGTCCGGGAGTAGTCGATCAATCTCTGACCACTGGAACATTTTCGTCACAATCAGACCTTTTATACGATTTAGGCACCAGTAGTTCAAACATTGGTGACGTAACGGATGTAATTGTTCTTTGCGTTTCACTTGCATTTTGACCAACTCTCGGTAAATGCGTTCTCTCAACTCCACAGGCAAACCACGAATGTTCTCTTGTAAAGTATCCATGACTATGTCTGTCAAACACTTCTCCTAGAGCGAAATTAACGAATGTAGTGAGTAATTTCAGGCCACTGCCATTCCAGGAAACGGTCAAGAATGTCAATAAAAGCTTCAAATGTCAATGGTCTAAAGCTAAATATTCGGAGGAACGCACCCTTGATCCAGAGAAATCTGACTTGTTTGTTGACTTTTGTCGATTTCTTCTTGTGAATTTCTCGACATAAACGTTCCCCAGTCACCCATTGAGATTTGGCTCTGGCAAGTCCCAGCTAAATATCCTTGTAGATCTTCTCTTGCAATTCATTTGGTAATGTTTGAAGATTATTTTTCCAATGGTGTTAAAATACTTGTCTAGGGGTTGTCCAACGTTTGACTCCTAGTCAAGCTGCTGGTTTCTTAAACAACATGGTAGGCCACTTCAATAACTAGGTCCCACTAAAGGTAGGTAGTGACAATCCAGAGACCATCGAGCATGTTCCAGGTAAGCGCAATCTTTCTTCTCCCACTCGTGAAGCGACACACCGCAACTGAAACACTTGACTATATCCTCTTCGCCCAAGTAGATAAATCCAGCTCTAGCTAATTTTTCGGGGGTAGGTCCTCCTAGATATTTTGGCCATTTTCCTCGGAAGGTTTGGAATCGACTTTCAAAGTCGCAGTATTCATACAATCGCACAGGGAACGAATATTCGTCTTTCACAGGTTCATTTCGATGAGGGTACGGTGAAATCCGCAGGAGTTTGCGCATTTTTGGATGACATCCGTAGGGTGGTAGCCACATGGTTTCATAATGATGACATCCACCATGAAAACCAGTAAAGTGAAAAGACGTACGATGACTAGTGGCATCGCTTTCGCATCCTTCAAGTTTGACACGCACAGCATCACTTTCGATGGTAGGTACAGTCGTAGCAAATTTCCCATGATGTGGTACTGAATCACTGAGATCATAGCGTACGGCATCCCTGTCATCGCAAGGCACAGCATCGTACTCGAGTTTCTCGTTGGACTTGAGTCTTACGCTCGATACTTGCTGTGTGAAAGGATTCATCTTTCTCGCTTGGTGTTGGTAGTGACAATAAACTATCGGTCTTAGACGTTGTCCCTTTTTTTACTAGTCGTAATGAAGTCTCGAGTTTATACATCGTTCCTTTTTTATGCCTAGTTTTGGAAGTCTTCCTTTTCTTCTTCTTGGACATCGGTACTACCTTTTCTAAGGTACCGTCATGCCTGAACCGTCGTGTGATGGGTGGAAAGACCGTAGAAAGGTAAGGATAGTGCGGAGACTATTAAGTATGTTCCAGAATAGCTGAATCTTTGCAGATGCATCGATCCATACGCAACCTCAGACCACAACTGAAACACTGTGCTTCGTATCCCAATCCAGTCTCAGGTTCCAAGTAGACAAATCCTGTTCTAGCTAAAACATTCGCAGTAGGTAATCCTTCCCTATCCGTGGGCCATTTTTGAAACGTTTGCAATCGACTGGCACAACTGCAATAGTCAGGCAAGAAAACAGGAAAATGGTATGGTTTGAACTTGGAGTTCTCTGTGGGCCTCTCAGTCGATTCTTGCTGTGTCGAAGTCACCCTTCTTGTTGGTGGCTATAGTCTTTGAACCATTTTTTATACCAGCGTGACCGTACGGTACAGTGAAGAGATTGGGAAGCCGTACTCGCTTCTGGTACACGATTTGATAGACTTTTTCCAAGGGCCAGCTGACGATTTGGTGTGTGGGTAAACGTACAATCTTGTCTGGTTCGTGGGTGGTCACTTTAAAATTTCCATCCTGTCCATAGTGAAAGGCTTCTTTGTTTGTACGTTTGTTGGTGTGTATATTTGTGTGTGCTGCTGTGCGCACGTACTTATGTGGATAGTATATAATGGGTTATTTTATTAGCTTCTGAGTGGATAGTAGATATGAGGTTTTTTTCTTGTCGTTCTGTGTGGATAGTAGATATTGGTGTTTTTATTCTTCCTCCCTTTCTGTGTATAGTGTGTGTTTTATGCATTTGCGTTCGTTTGTTTGGATAGTAAGTATGGTGTGTTTTTTCTTCACTTCCCGTTTGTGTGGATAGTAAATATGGTGTGTTTTATGCATTCTCATGCGTTTGTCTGGATAGTAGGTATGATGTGTTTTATGCATTTCGTGCGTTTGTGTGGATAGTATATATGTGTATGTTTGATGCGTTCTCGCACGTTTGTGTGGATAGTAAGTATGGTGTTTTTTATGCATTATCATTCGTTTGTGTGGATTGTATATATGTGTATGTTTTATCCATTCTCATTTGTTTTTGTGGATAGCATATATGTGTATGTTTTATGCATTCTCATTCGTTTGTGTGGATAGTAGATATGGTGTGTTTTATGCATTCGCGTCCGTTTGTGTAGATAGTATAGTGTGTGTTTTATGCATTCGAATTCGTTTCTGTGGATAGTATAGTGTGTTTTATGCATTCGCGTTCGATTCTGTGGATAGGAGATATTGGGTGTTTTTTCTTTCTCCCTTTCTTTTGTGTCTGTGTGTTGGTCTTTGTCCCTATAAAACTCCCTTTATCCGTATCAAATTCATTTCACCTACCTACCTACCTATCTACAGTATCGCGTATTCAGGTCAGCCAGTTCAGTGACGTCACTGAAGCTAGATATTTTGAGGCTATAAATATGGACTTGGGTTTTTCCAATGGGAATTTACACAAGTTGTAGCTATGTTGGGATTTGTGAACAATTTCAATCCGTTTATTCTTTCTTGCCTAAAATGTTTTTATTCAATTGTATAATTTATGTTTAACTCCAGAAAACATTATTCTCTTACCTAAATTTTGTTTTAGTCGGTTGTATAATTTGGGTATGATAGATTAATGTTCATCAATCTATCGAATCGAACGCGAATGCATAAAACATACACTATACTATCCACAGAATCGAACGCGAATCGAACACGAATGCATAAAACTTTGTATATAAATGAAACAGGTGGCATGACGTCACGGTACTTGCCACATTGTTGCAAGTGTCCAATACCGTGACGTCATCCTACCTGTTCCATTCCCATTGTCGCGATACAAACCCAATAGTTTTTGTCGCTAGACATTCCCAATCCCTTATCACTAGACAGTCCCAACCCCTTGTCGCTCTATAGTCCCGCCCAAGTTAAAATTCCCCATGTTAAATTCCCCTTGACGCCAAAGTGACCCACGACCTTTTTGACTGGGATTTCCATTGTCTCTAGGGTATCCCACTATACTACTTAAGACGCTATCTATGTTCACTTTATTTTGAAGTCCAATGTGGCACATCATTCCACAGCCTGATTATGACATTACATTCCCAAACCAAATGCAGTATTGTGTCCGGGAATTTTTACAAAAACTACATTTCTCAGTATCAATCAATATTATTTTAAGCAGAAAGGAATTCATTGGTAAAATACTATGAGTAACGCAAAGTTGAAACCATTGTAATTTCCATTTTCTCGTTATTGTAAAAAAAACATTAAGATCATATCTCCATATCCAAATTAAAAATTTAATTCCATTTATTTTCACTATTTGGTTTCACATACTTTTCCAAAGTGATTTGTAATATTCTTTACATCATTCGTTATCAAAAAACACAATTTGTCAATGGTCTGACCAGTGTCATTTTATCTAACTTTTTAAATAAGAACTTTACACCTTTAATTCTGCCTTGAAAGGCAAGGAAATTCGTGTTGAGACAATATTTAGATTTAGCTTTAAGGTTATCAAAATGAATGATAATTTGAAGATTTGTAAGCATGTCACTAATAAGATTGCATTATATTCAAACCATTTCCTATAGAAAATTGGTACCTTATTCATCTAATACAGTTCATTTATACACTTGTGTTCATAAGATCTCATGTCGCTAATATATTTTTCTCTATATATAGTTTCCAAAGCTAATAAAGGAGCACACTAAAATAATTGGTTCATTCTGGATAATCTCATTGCATTTTCATCTCCTGTTAGGAACAGGTTCTTAACAGGTTCGGATAGTGGTACAGGTCCATTGGATCCCTACAAGGAGACTAGAATGCAAAGGTGGGAGTTGACTCACACACAAATTGACAAAGCACATGTGGACCCTTCTGCAATGCAGAAACAAATGAAAGAGGACTATGGCTCCTGGAGTGTGCTAGCCAACACATTCGACCTTCACAAAGCATCTAGAAGATGCACCTGGCACAGTCCAGATGGACAACATCACAACCAGACTGATTACACCTTGGTGAAGAAACGATTCTGCACAGGACAGAATATCGCCAGAACACGAAGTTTTCCAGGAGCAGATTTTAGAAGTGACCATGATTTATTAATGACAACGTTTTGCTTCCACCTGAAAATGATCAAAAAGCTTAACCAACCAAGACTCAGACTTGACCTTGAAAAATTGAAAGATCCAAAAGTCGCAGAAGCCTTCCAAGCAATGGTAGTGGGTAAATTTGCACTTTTGATAACCCTGGACAGCCAAGACAGCGACCTAGAGTCCTTAACATCCACATTCAACACATCTGTGACTAGCACAGCTCGCGAGATCATCGGTAAATATCGTCTAGCAAAGAAGTATTGGATCACAACATATATCCTTGAACTACGCGACAAAAGAAGGGAACTGAAAAATGGAAAAAGAGATCATGAAGGAGCTAGAAAATACAGAGATAAACAACGTGATCAGGAAAAGCATGAAAAAGGCAAAGAAATCCTGGATAGAAAGACAATGCTGCAAAATCGAAGACAGTCTGAGTAGAAATAACAGCAAAATGACATATCGACTGGTGAAAGATGTCACAACCCATAAACAAGGGAAAACTACCACCATCTAAGACAAATCAGGAAAACACCTCACCGAAGATTAAGAGATCCTCGAACGATGGACAAAATACTATTCAGAATTGTACAATCATAAGACCCAAGGAGATCCAGCAGCTCTAAATTGTCTTCAGGCAGAAGAAATTGATGGCATCCCATTCTTCGTGAAGAAGTAGAAATTGCAGTTAGGTCACTAAAGAAAGGAAAGTTAGCCGGCATTGACAACATACCAGCAGAGCTTATTCAAGCAGGAGGAGAAGAGATAGTCACAATCCTAGCAACAATCTACAACAAGATATGGCAGACAGGAGAATGGCCCACCACATGCACTCAGTCCTTGGTCATCGTGCTGCCCAAGAAAGGAGACCTACAACTATGCCGAAACTAAAGAATCATCAATTTGTTCAGTCACCCGAGCAAAGTCATGCTGAAGATAATTCTCAACAGACTAAAGCCTCAAGCAGAGAAAATTATTGCTGAAGAGCAGGCGGGCTTCCGAGCAGGAAGGAGCACCACAGAACAAATCTTCAATCTCAGACTCCTTTGCGAGAAATACCTTCGGCATCAACGTAATCTATACCGCGTCTTCATAGATTTCAAAAAGGCATCTGATAGGATATGGCATGCAGCCTTATGGACAACTATGAGGAAATACAACATCAGCTCAAACCTGGTGCACGTTGTTGAGCACCTCTATGACAAGGTCATCAGTGCTGTTCAATGGCAGCAGAGGAGATTGGTTTCGAACAACAGTTGGAGTCAGACAGGGATGTGTACTGTCACCTACACTCTTCAACATTTTCCTAAAAAAAATCATGGAGGATGCCTTGCATGACCACAAGGGCACTGTCAGCATCGGAGGAAGAAAAATCACCGACCTTCGCTTCGCAGATGATATTGGTGGTTTAGAAGGAGATGAAAAAGAACTGGCTGACTTGGCTTTGAGCGCCTAGACACAACTTCCACAGCATACGGTATGGAGATTAGCGCCGAAAAGAACAAACTGATGACAAACAACACCAATGTCATCAGTGTAGAAATAAAGGTCAGTGGACAGAAGCTGTAAAGCGTCACAGACTTCAAGTACTTGGGATCATATATCACAGATGAGGGCTCCAAACCAGAACTAATTTGCAGGATTGCCCAGACAACAGCAGCAATAACCAGGTTGAGACCAATATGGAAAGATATCAACATTTCTTTTGGTCCTAAAATAAGGTTGATGCGCTCGATTGTCGTGTCCGTCTTTCTCTATGCTTGTGAATCATAGACGCTCACATCAGATCTATAAAGAAGGATTCAGACCTTCGAAATGAGATGATACCGCAGGATCTTTGGCATCTCATATATTGCACATGTAACCAACAAAAAGTGTCCACAACAGGATCCAACGTGCCGTCGGATCCTTTGAAGACCTCTTGACCACTGTAAAAAAAGTGCAAACTGAAGTGATACTGTCAATTCTCAGGATCATCTGGACTGGCAAAAACAATCTTGCAAGGCACAGTGCGAGGGTGCCGAAGAAGAGGCAGACAGAAAAAGAGGTGGGAAGACAACATTAAGGAGTGGACAGGCATGGGATTTGGAGATTCCCAAAGGGCAGTAGAACAGGGAAAGATGGCGAGAATTGGTTGTAAAGTCAACTGTGGTGCCCCAACAACCTCTTAGGTTAAGGGATTGATGATGATGATGATGATGATGATGATGATTAGGAACAGGTTCTTAATATCGCATGTTTCATATTGATACAAACTGACTAATTTTCTGTTTAAAGAACTCTACAAATCCATATTATATTCAAAGTTAATATAAATTTTTCAATCTCTATCAACGCCAAACCACCTTTCAAAAACGTTTGAATCATAACCTCTCTTTTAACTTTGGCCACTTTCGACTTCCATATAGCGGTGAAAAATAATTCATTCAACTCCCTGATTGGCAGAGGATTTGGTAAAGAGATAAATAAATGCATAAACTTTCGAATAATTAAGGTTTACAAAGCTGTTATTTATACCAAGTTGTGTTAAGAGTCACTTTTCCCAATGTTTGAAACATTTTTGAATCATTCTATTTTATTTTCAAAATCCACCGATGTGAATTCAGTCACCCACTGTAATTTTAACCTGTGATGAAGTGTTTCTGCACTGCATTTCTTTTTTCCCATCCACTCTCTTTTTGTAGTGTTAATTATTAATCCTGATTCCCTCTAAAAGAAGTTTATTACTTCAGGATTCCAATCATTCAGAAGAGCCATCGAGAATTAAAGTAGTCTGCAAACTGTGATAGTAAATATTCTGTTCCTTTTATTTTGATATATTTTATTTTTGTTATTCTTTAATAGTATATACAATATTTCTGCACATAATAGGAAGAGTTATGGGGATAGTGGATCACCCTGTCGACAAACTCTGGAAAATTTTAAAAACTCTGAAAGAATGTGATTTGTAAAATTGCCGATTAAATATTACAATAAAATGCTTTGGCTCAGTGCCTTGTACTTGGTCTAAACTGTAAAAACGTTAGTACATTAGGCTAAATTTCCATGAAATAGGAGCAGAGGATTTTTCAAAATCGATTAATAATTGTATCATCCAAAATTTGCGACTCTTTCTGTAATGTACATAATATCATATACACTCCTTGTATTTTCACCAATGTATCTTCCTTTAACAAAACCGTTTTGTTTGTCAGATATTATTTCATTCCGTACTGACTTAATTAATTCTTTTGGCAATACATCCTGATGCTAATTTGCATACAACATAAAGTAGGAAATAGGATGCCAATTCCTCAGGTACTGTTTTGGTTTATCCTACTTGGGTATGCAAGTTTTAATGCCTTGTCTCAGAACAGTTGAGAATGATCCAGTTTCATGTGCTTCATCAATTATTCAAACTACAAATTCCCCAATGTCAATGCAAAAGACATTAAAAGATTGAGCTGTGAAGCCTTTTTATCTTGTGCTCTTGTTATTTTTCGTATTTTTCAAACAATGAAATACTTTTGCTTTGGTAAGTTTCTCTCTAAAGTTAAAGATTGCTCTTGGTTAAGCCTCAGGATTTTATAATGTTTGAGAAATTCATCTAAGTCTCTCTTCTACCACATTTTCCTCATTATACAGATTATTATAACACTCTTTTACTTCCCTTAGAATATCAAATTGACTAGTAATAATGTCAGTTTCATCTTTGGTTAAATTTGTATTCATTTTATTCACATAGTTTCTATTTTGTAGACGACAAATGTATTTTGTTGGTTTCTTGCCCTCTTCTATCCATTTTACGTTTTATCTGGTAATATTTAATAAAAGATTTTTTTTTAATACTTTCAAGCTCTTTTTTGGACTCCAATATTCTAAATCATAAGATCTCATGGAACCATTCTCTAGGGACTGTATTTGCTGCATAAGTTCATTTTCCTGTTTTGATTTACATTTCCTTTTATATAAAGCAGATGACATGCTTTATCTACTGTTATGAGATGAGTTTTACTCATAACTTAAGAAATGTCTTTCACCCATGGTGTGTGTGTGTGTGTGTGTGTGTGTGTGTGTGTGAGAGAGAGAGAGAGAGAGAGAGAGAGAGAGAGAGAGAGAGAGAGAGAGAGAGAGAGAGAGAGAGAAGAGTTCAGGCTCCTTTAAAAAGAGGTGACACTCCTAACGGTGTAGATATGCTTTCATCTTTTGGAAGGGTGAACGAGATGATGTAGGGGTTCTCTGTAAGAAAGACGAGTTATTGGGTTTCTGGCGAATCGAACTAATTTTATTAAAATAATTGATATATACAATTACATTTTAGATATAGAATAACATCTACATAAACTTTACAATTCAGATATAAGAAATACATATAAAATTACAATATTCCTTCAAGCTTACCAACTTCATACAATTTTGTAATTTTTGTATTTTAGAATATAATGCAAATCATTAAATATTGAATAAATTCACGATAGCCAAAAGTGTGTAAAAATTCAATATTTGAGACTAATATAACAATCATTTTGTATAAATGTAATTTACTGAATTTGAAATAGAATACCAAAATATTATTCGCTATTACTTAAGGAATATTCTATTTCTAAATTAATTATTACTGAGCATGAAGTCGGTACTGAAGTCTTTTACAATAATCAATGGTATAGTTACAAGTAAATGTAAAATCTTTATACAATTCAACCTTCCAATACATTATGATAAAGAATAATAAAATAATATTAAAATAATACAAAAATGTAGCCAACGTGCCGATCTTAGATTGAACTTATGCCTTAACATTTTAACATTAAAAATCCCTATACTCTATAGAAAATTTTACAATCAAATATAGTTTCTTACCTGTAGGAAAGACGAGGCTTTGGGTTTCTGGCGAATAGAATTAATTTGCGCACTGCGGCATCTCGCCTTATACGCGATTTAGGATGTATCCACCAGACCAAATAAGGACATACGTTTTACTGAGTTTGCATCGTAGCTTCACCAGAACCTCCAAACTATCTACCTTTTCCTACTGACTATTCTCTAGGTCTGGATACGTCATTAGATAAAAATCTGCTGTAACAGCTTTTTCCATGAAACACGTGAAATTTTATTGATATATTCAACGGAAAATAATTTGGCTTGCTCAACACACCTTGCTACTGAGTCGAATTTGCTGACTTAGAATATAAGAAGAAATGCGTTATGCAATGCGAGGGATTTTACAATTCCAACATAATAACTAAATCTTTATTAAAATAATACACGAATGTATTACAGAAATAAAAAATAGCTTTCAATACAATTTGGTGAAAAATTCAATCTGATATAGTCAATCTTAGATATATGTTCAATTATATTCTCAATATTTTCACCATAATCAGTTGCGGCGTATTAAAATTTTATTGTCTTCGTGAAATTTTGATTACATTAGTATGATTTTTTTTTATCAGTCTCTAAAGTGTTGTTAAATTTTATTATATTAAATTTTCATCATAATTTTAGCGCGCGTTTCAAGGTGAGTAAAAGAATGACTATTCTTCAAATTACATTTGATCCTATTGATCGGCCAAAATATGCGCTCAGCACATAAATTTTTAGAAGGAGCAACATTTTAAACCTTTGTAAACATATTTTCTGAAAATTGTAACTGTTTTTTGTGCCTTGGCTGATTTTGAATGCTCAACTAAGTGCGCAAGACTGACATTCGAGGCGGAAGAGACAATGACAGACAACATACCGGAAGTAGTGCCTGAATATATTAATGCCGCGCCGAAAAAAGCGATATTTGGTGTATTGTGTGTCTTTGTGTGTGTGTGTGTGTGTGTGTGTGTGTGTGTGTGTGTGTGTGTGTGTGTGTGTGTGTGTGAGAGAGAGAGAGAGAGAGAGAGAGAGAGAGAGAGAGAGAGAGAGAGAGAGATGGGTACCACGAAACCATTATTGAAAGTATTGCGATACGTACCAAGGTGTACCAGTTATACAAGGGACCAAAGATTTAGCTTTCTGGGATAGGGGCCTGGGATTTATTTCGATAAAATTTCCGGTTCTCAAACAGCTTTTACAAAAAAATCTTGTTCTGATTATTAGCAAATAAAATCATATTATATCCATTGTATTATTTGAAACAAATTAATTATCTCGAGTTAAAGGAAGGTAAAATATCTCGGCTAGAAGGAAATTACAGCCATCCCCCAAATGGTAAGTATCTTATTGCAGATAAATTGTAAATCAAAGTGAGAAGAGTAAACTTACACTACAACTGCCACTGTGAAAGACAATATGCTGACATTAGAGATCTTGCTGATAAAAAATAGGAAATGTTGACGCTGAAGCCTACAATTTTCTAGCTACGCTATTTATATAATCAGCAAGGAAACTCTGGGTGTAATGTTAACATCCGGGCAAGATATTTATCAGAGAGGGCGAGTACACATAAAACTCGCAGACTCAAAAAGTGAGAAAATACTTGGCGGAGTATAGATATTACGTAAAATTTCAAACAGAAAACAACTACTCTCCTGAAAATCTTAGGATGTTCATCGGTCTTACAAAGGAATATATGTATTTAACAAATTAACATACGCTATCAAATAAGCAACATCAATGGTATTTTTTCCCTTTTTATCTCCAAATTTATCCACAGGTTGGATTTCTACCGGGTATCTTTAACATCACATTCAGTTTCTACGTTGTCACACGTGACAAATATCAAACATGTGATTAAAGGTTCACAAAATAATTATCTTTGTACATATAATTAAAGGTTTACAAATTATATTTTGAGTATTTGAACATAATTTGTGACAAATTCAACTGTTTGTAAAACAAGGTTATAATATTTTTAATTTATTTCTTGTGAAAAATGAGAACCTGCTTTTAAAGTCATTAAATTCGTAAACAACATTGGTGGGGATTTTGCATACATTTTTTTAATGACGTCATACCTTTACGGTGAATATATATATATATATATATATATATATATATATATATATATATATATATATATATATATTCGTACATATATACAATGATCAATCATGTTAGAGAGTTATATTTCAATACAAGGAAAGTTCTCATACACCAGCAGAGAACTAACCCACTCGGCCATGCTCTTTTCCCCATAGGATGGAGCAAAAGTCGAAGGTAAGGACTCCAGGTGCACGAGCTTGATTGATTGATATCTTTATTTCCTCCTTAAATTATATTACGAAGTGTACAATCCAAAGTAGAGAGAATATAGCAAAATGTACAGTAATTAAAGGAAAGAAATAACATACATTTGCAAATAATCATACGTTAATAAATACATACGTATGGTGAGCAGTCACCAGTTGGTATTGATGATGACTGCACCTATTGCTCGGAGCTAAGTGGAAGATGTCTTTGTTATTAGGCATCCATTCATGATGTCTGCTTTCTTTATTTTATGCTTTGTTTGTCCCGAGTGTGTTCAATATGACCTTCTGAACTATGTTTAGTTTGGTCTTTATGAACAACACTTATGGATGCATAGAGCACAGAGTTCGATTAGGAGCTGAAATATTTCACAGACGGCAATCGCAGAAAGCCCAATCCAGAGTCCAATTGCTCCGCCCACTTCTGACAGAAGCTTTTCCAGCTGAAATAGAACAGCAAACATTTTAGTGATGTAACCTATAAAGAAGATGCAACCAAGGGGGGGGGGGGTAGAGAGAGAGAGAGAGAGAGAGAGAGAGAGAGAGAGAGAGAGAGAGAGAGAGAGAGAGAGAGAGAGAGATACATACCGTCATCTCTGGAGTTTCTTGAATCTTTTCATAATTCAGGTCCTCAAAGTACACGTTTAGTTTCAAGAAATTGTATCTGAAACATATATTAAAACAAGCTATATATAAAGGAAATGCAACAGAGAGAGAGAGAGAGAGAGAGAGAGAGAGAGAGAGAGAGATTAAGTGATGTTCACTATAATCTTGTTACCTTGGTTGAAAACAAAGTCAAAACAAAGATTAATTTCTGTGTCCTCATTAGAAAGAAGATTCTCTTTTAACAACTTCAATGGTCCACGCACATTATGTCCTACAACTAGTTCGAAGGGATTAAATCCTAAAGATTTTTGAACTGATTCCCTAACACCAAACAACAGTAAATAAACGCCTTGGTCCCATCTTTCCGGCATCAACACAATATAACCGAATCAGATTGTGCAAAATTTGATGAAATCTTTGTAAAGCCCATTGGCTTTCAGGGTGATAGGCAGAGGACTTGAATCCCTGTATGTCTAATTAAAGTATAACGTGCTGGAAAATTCCAGACATAAATTCGACCCTTGATCAGATTGAACGGATTTGGCTAGACCCAACAAATGTTTTGTTTTCTATATGACCGTGACCTTGACTTCTTAGAAATAAGAGAATTTGGAATATATCTGTCTCGATCGTGTGCCATTTCCTCTTGCAGGTGGTACACATAGGAAGAGTTCAGGATTTATGATCAGTCTTATCAGAAACTTGATTCCTAAAATTTCTGCTAGAGTACTGACAAAAGAAACATTTTGATTCAGAGAATAAACGTCAGCTGTAAGGGCAGTCTCTTCCAAAGTGACCACCTTTTCTAATCAAGATAGGCCTTGATTTTACTATGAATGGGATTCTTGAACTCGTCAACTAATATAGTTTCTCTGAGGTTATCATAATCTTTATGAACCTTTCTTAAAGAGCACATCTATTAAACTGTCGAGCTTTCCACCATGCAAATTCGACATATGTTTAGTCAGTTGATATTCTACAATTCCTTAACCCTTGCTGATATGCCTCAGGTACCAATTCATGATCCTTCAAGGTATACTCCTTAACCACATCATAATCAGCCCTTTGTTGTAGTGACAGTGAAATGTAAATATCACAAACTTTGCCAATAAGTACACTTTGTAATAATAAAGTCCCGTGCTCCATTGACCATTTCAAATTTTCAGCTTTTTGTTCAAAATGAGGAAAATATTTATCTATTTATTTTTACTAATCTAATATTTTTAGTAACATTAAAACCTGAACTTGTGTGTAAAAGGGGTGGGGTGGCGGGTCGAGGAGTGTGCACTGCCTGCCAACTCAGGTTCTTTAAATTTCAATTCATTTTTCTTTCTTCTTCTTCTTCTTCTTCTTCTTCTTCTTCTTCTTCTCTCAGAATTTGTATGCCACTCTTCTTTATCTCTTCGCAATTGCTTCTCTTCTCTCTCTATATCTGTCTCTCTCTTTCTCTGTATTTGCATTTAAGCTTGTCTCTCCATTTCTTCTTTCTTAGTCTGCTATTCCACCATTTATTTCTGAAGCGGAAGTTTTAATAATTCCAATTTTCTGGATTTTAACTGCAATTCCGTTAATTGCCCATCAAAGCCAGAGATAGGTTTACTAATCAAATCCAAATGAGTTTTATGAAAAATTTCTTTCTCACCAAATACTGGACCAAAATATTTAATATTTCTTATTTTACCAAAGATGCTTTTACGTCCCAAATTGCATTATGTCTGACAAACTTATCCTTTCTGAAAGACTCTAACGTTCCTTGGTAGGATTGTAAACAATCTGGAACATTTAAAAAAAATTCTTATCCTGAAAGAACCACAGCGTCTGTTGCGACACTAAGTAACATAAAATAGTAAAAACCAGCATGTTTTATTCAACAAATAATTAATTTTCCCAGAATACAAATTGTAAATGCAACAGGAACTTACAGTATTATGAATTAAACCACAAAATAATCCTATAAGTTCTACCACAAATCCAAATGTCTCGAGTGTTCCGAATCTATTCCAACTTTGAATCTGCCGATTTGCCAATAGTCTTAAATAGTCGTGATATACGACACTGATATGATCCAGGATGTCTTTGAATGAATTCACGATAATCCAAAAATTTTGTTAATCCTGACAATGAGCACTTTATAGTTCCAATGAATAATTTAAATTAAACACCCTCTCAAAATAATATCTGAACACAACTGAACTTAAAGACTGGATTGAATAATCTGGTTGATCTCAACTTCATATGCATCCCCACTTAACCGTATTGCGCAATAGTGTCATCTGAAGAAAAAAAAAACCCTCAATAATCTTAATGGAAAATTACCCCAGACTGTTAACAAGTTCGTTTCTAGAAAGTTTAAAGGTCATCCTCAAGGCTGGGTCTTGAACTAAAAACAAGACAGAAATCAGGTACGCACTAAAACTCAACCATAATCATGAACAAAGGTCAAGCACACAATACAAACGAAATACAAATAACACTTACATATATTAATAAACTTAAAAAATGTATATATTCCATTCCAAATGCATGAACTCAAGAAGAATAAACGATCTAGGCAGGAACGATATTTTCGAAAACCGTTTCATTTATCCATGAGAATACTGTATGTTTGCAAAAGAACTGTATTCAGCTATTTAAGAAAGCATTATATATAATTTTTCTACAATGATAGTATGCCTCTACCATGTTAGTTCAATCGAATAAAGATTGAGAAATATCCTTATGAATGGAAAAATGGATAGCTTTTCTCCATATTGAAGGAATTTTCGCACCGTAAAAATATAGTTAGAAAAATTCAGTACATCGTTAGGTAACGTTTCAATTCCAACGCATTTTCGATTTTGGGAACGAATGGATACTCTCTCTATCTCAACATATTCCATGTTTTTCTTTCAATTATGATTTGAAACGTATCGCTCATCAGTGAAGTTTGATTGTACAAGATATTTATTATTTAGATCATTATGTAAAAGAAGGACCTTAAATTCATCGACTTCATCAGCTTTATATGACTTCTACTTTCCATGTTCCAAGAATGTATTTTATTCACATGATACTATAAAACAATCTTACTTTCTTTCAAGAACATATGAAGCATTTTTGTCTATGGATCCGTACACATAATAAAACTCCATTCGTTTCGGACCTATATTACTTTGTTTCCAAGGCTGACTTGTGGGTTTTGGCAACATGGTTTCAAAATGGTGTACAACTGTTTGTCTTCATGCAAGTTCATAGAACTGCAATATTTTTTCAATGTCCGTTCTAGTTTATAATGTAGCGTTCATTTAGTTTATTATTATTATTATTATTATTATTATTATTATTATTATTATTATTATTGTTAAAGTATATCTCGGATTGAGTTTCTCTTTATTGTTCAAATTTCTGGATCACATCCGAAATTCGTGACTTGCTGAACATGTGATGAAGTGATTTGGATCTGTTGGAATATCATACCAGATATCACTGGATTTAATTCCAGGAACGTTCATTCTTGTTGCGGATAAAAAAAATCTTAACCGTAAATCTCGGGATAAATTCCCCAAACAATAAACTATAGTCATTCGCTATACTTCGTTCACATATCAGATGAAAATGTTTAGCCCTTCAAGAATTACTTCCAATAGAAATGACCTTAAAGTTCCTATAGCATTTCAGTGTGTCGTATGGTATAGACAGGTCGCCCGCTGATTCAAAATTTGGCATCATTCAAGAACTTAATAAGCGATTGTCCATACTAATTAAAATTATGATTTGTTTCCATGATGATATCTTCTAATCAACCTCTCCTGGCATTGAAACAACGCATTAAAAAGAGAGCACTAATGATATCATGAATGCAGACACGTGACAAGATGAGAACAATATGGCTGATCCCAATGGAGAAGTTTCTGAAGGTGAATAAAAGTTGAACACAACAAAAGAAGTTGAACACAACAAAAGAAGTTGAACACAACAAAAGAAGTTGAACACAACAAAAGAAGACTCGGATGATTTATGTGCTGTATCAGTGGAAGCGAATGAGTCAACCAAACTGAGTAGTCTCGACTTTCTTTACACGTATTATGTGTCAAGTAAAGGTCGAATATTATCACTGCGTATGAACCTGAATGCGTGTGGCCCTCTTTCCGACTTCCTTGTTGATCCCAACCCCTCCCCTACCGCCTTCCGGGATTGGGGATTTAGAATAGGCATTTGTACCATGAAACATTAGGTAATGATAATGCCAGATTCCTACTTACAAATAATAGGAATACGAAACAAAAATAAAGGCAAAAGGAGTGAAATTCGTGAAATACAAGGTCGACATATTTCTACATAAACTGCCTTTTCTTTAGAAAGCCCAAGACCTTCTGAATTGGCAGACCATCAAGGGATGGACCCCAAGGCAAACAGGCTGTGTCCATACCCTTTAAGCTACCTAAGTGTATAAACGTTATGGTAATGAGGTATAGTTTATCCGTATACATACATACATACATACATACATACATACATACATATCTTTTTAACTTCAGCACCACATACTGTCAGATGATTCTGTAGAAGTACAAAACCTGTTCCATCGTACATTTTAACCATGCTTAATTACATATATAATCAAACACCTCACCATGGGATTGCCACTTTTAACCAGTTGTCCATTTCATTGGAGATTAAGATCTACACGTACTTGATTCGTCTCATTTTAAGTTATTGAACCTTGACCTCACGATCTAACAAGTATTTACCTGATTGCAGATCTTGGTCATTAGCCTTCACATTTAGTCTCAAGTTATAGGACTCATTTTATTAAATTAAAACTGAAACATTATCAAAATGGAAATACTGGAGAAAACAAAAGTGTGTATTTTGCTTACCCGAGTGTCCTGTTGTCTTTGTAACTTTTTTTCAAAATGTCACACATCTCCGTACTTTTGTTGCATACTGCGTTCACCAAACTTTTCTGCCAAGAATAAATGAATTCTCTGTGAAGTTATACTACATAATTTGGCGTATACTCTATGAAGTGATACTACATACTTTGGGTTATATGCTATTGAGTTAAACCATTTACCTACTGGTATTCTCTACAAAGTGATATTGCATACTTGGGATATGCTCTATAAAGTACTACTACATACTTTGATGTATTGTACAGCATCTACTGCAATTACTCTTATAATTACTAGCATCTAATAGTCCAAATGTTTAGAAAGTATTAGGCTTTAATAGTAAAGTTGTTACTTCGATAAACATAAAGGAGGCAAACAAGTAAGTTCCGTGTGCAAGCTAACACTACTACGCTACTGCTGTTACTACTACTGCTACTACTACTACCACTACTACTACTACTAGCCATATTACTCAAATTACGATTATACATATGGTTTAATATATCATCAATGTAAAATATTTAGTAAATTTCTTATATTGTTTAAACGTATGTTTAATATATCATTGATGCGAAGTCTTTAGTAAATCGTTTATATGGTGTTATGTATGTCTATACTAAGTGTTTAACTTTTATTCATGATTGTAGATTTTAAGGGTACTTTGTAACAGATTAATATTTAGCTATTTTTTCATGATTGTGGGTTTGTAATTTAAGATAATGCCATTTCTTTGTAAAAATGTTTACTTGGCCTTTTAACCTTAGAAGCTTCAAGAAATGGCCTTGTTTACGAATTTCATGTGGAAATGACCCACATAATGGTCACCTTATTGTGCCTTAGTTTTCAATATAAGCTTCCGAAGCAAACAAAATTCTTCATTACGATCATAGTACCAGGCTTAAAGGAATCTTGTAGTTGCGTTGAGACATCATTATAGAGGAGTTATTTAAATCATTAATTGGAATTACTAAAGTTCTCATTTGACTGGAGTAGCGCTATTTTGGGATTAAAGACATTCTGAATAATATTATTATGAAATATCTGGCCTGTTAGCACAATGGGATATTGAAGACTACTGGTACATCGCACAATCAAGATTGAAATTCATTCGGATCACTCAATACGTTTTGAGTTGTGAAATCACTTTTAGGACTATTTGGGATTTAATTCACAAAAATATAATTCCTCTTAACGTTTCATTTCTTAACATAGAGAAAAAGTTCTTGCTGAATTCTCCTAAACGTGTTGATTTTAAATATTATTAAAGAGAAGTTTTTAGTTTGTTTATATTGTATGTTTAAACATTGCTACCTGCAAGATAAGGTACATATATTAAGGTAAAATGAACACGACATTTAATGAAAGATAAAACGTTTTGATATCTGAGTGGTACTTATTATTTTTGATGCACTTTCAATCTGAAATAGTTTGAATACTTCATAATTTTTAACCTTTCGCACATGTGCTTCCTGTTTAAAATTGCTTAAGAATAACAACCCGGTTTAACAAATTTGGTATAGCATCTTAAAAGGCAACGTATCCTTCTCAATTCAAACGTACTGAGTATTCGTCTGCCGGCCACGGTCTACTGGATATAGTCTTGACATAACCCACCTCGCTGCAAATAGATAAATGTTAATTATAAATAGTAAAATGTTCAATAAATCACACTTGGCATATATAAGTAAGTCAATAAATCGGCCAAAGTGATTTCACTTTTGATATCGGAGATTTAACTTGATAGTCTCGTCCTAAAAGTTGGCTTAATAGCGGTAAGAGAAATAATTTTTTATTACTTTTTTCAGGTAGGGATACTAAAAGGGAAAGGGACTGGGAGAGGGGAAATCAAAAGGTTTCTGCAAAAAGTGAATGAGGTCTTTAAAAGGTAAGAGTAATGTTTGATTTAAACAACACCGTGTTCAGTTATTGTGCGTGTTTTCGTCTGCGAATGCTACTTTCAAAAAATAGCAATGACCTTAAACCGAAGCATGGCAATCAGCAAGCCCTAGGGTGACTTTATCAAATCTGAATGTTTGGTATCAAATTTTGATAGATATTTTACATATTGGGGCGCAAAAGAGGTAAGCATTTCGATACGTGAGAAATGAAATATCTGGATATGTTTGCAAAGTTTTGCGATATTCTTCTGAAAGCAGAGACCATTCCTATATACCACTTCTTTTTCATCCAATTTTCTTTTTCTTCTTAATCTTCACATTTAAGCGCATCCTCCCTCCCCCTCCCCCCCCCCCGCAGAACTCTCTTGTGCTATCGAGCTATAAGTTTTGTACTGCTCAATTATTATTGATTGTTGACCCAGTTAACTAGTACAAAATTAGGTCAGGATACATCTGCTACTGTAAACAACAGTAGATGGTATTATCTATCCCTGTTGGCACAGAGTGGACAGCTACATCTGGATCACTATTGAGAGTCCTCTCTGGTGGATCAGGCGGCTGAGCAAACATGCTCATTTTCCTGGCCGTGAAGGCACAGCGAATCAACCAATGTGCAGTTGCACCTGATAGCCATCCACTGCATCTTTACTCGTCTTAGACGTATCGACATTTTCGAGTTATTGGATTAAGACAGGACAGGATTAGAGAGTCACTGTGCCTGTGCAATGTTCCCTCACTTCAATCGAACTCAAGATCAAGTCAAGACACCATCCCTCACTTGATATATAAAATTCTGTTGCGATGTGCGAACGGCAAATCAGCATCTATGGATACACCAGGAGCCATAGCTGCAGTTCTACACACATGCAGCTCATGTCAAGGGTCGCTTTTGTCGCTGGACTGAAGAAGCAGCTGAACTCGGCTGTCCCCTAGGTGAATGAGCAGCCTATTGAGGATTACACTGCTTTCCTTTGTAGGACGAGGAAGGGGCTATAAAAGGTGCCCTAAATATTGTCTGCTTTATTTTAATTCTGCTCAGCACACCGCGGCTGATAGGATCCCATCTGAGCCGTCGAAATTCTAACAAGAACATAAAGTTCACGCAACTGACCACTGGTACCTAGAATGTGCACATACTAATGGACAATACATCAGCAGATAAAGCAGAGAGAATAACAGCCCATCTTGATTTACAAAACTTTACATGATTATCATCTGATAGAAGTAATATTTCAAAAGTGTGGACATCGCGTCGAAATGGTTTAAATTCCGAAGATAAGACTAAGTGAGTGTCGAAAGCGCTTAAGCTAGTTAAAATTAGTTTTGCAGTGTTCGTTGTCAGTTTGTTGCTGTTATTTTAATTTCTGACACTCGCGATCCCCTCTGCTGGATCCAGTGCACTCGAAAAATACAGTTATATTAACATACAGAGCGACGTACACCTTTTAGCCCAGGAAGTATGTATGTTGTGTTATTATTCTTTTCTTTAACATTCTTGCTTCGTTACTATCCAGTTTTCCTGGCCTTGACCATTTGCAATTATACCATAGCTCTACAAATCCCTAGCTATGATACTGATTCTGGGCATATAACAAAGGGTTGGCTTGAAACCAAAAATTTAAACTAAAATGGTTTACATCGATTCCTAAAAGTAATATCTTAACAACAACGTTGATACGGCTCTTCAATATACGTTTCTAGCAATCAGTTCTTTTAGAAAACCAGGGATTTTATTTCGAACACAAGTATATTTGAAACTATATTTTATGGACATGAAGCCATAATTAACACTTTCTGACCCCAAATATCATAATTGATAATTTGCATGTTTCAAAGATTCATAGAGCCATAGACAGTAGCTTGCAAGTTACAAATGTCACAGTATATGTATAGCGGTGGCACCTATTTTTGGTACTTATTTTTGGGGTAAATGAGTTGGGAAGCAAGCGAGAGAGAGAGAGAGAGAGAGAGAGAGAGAGACACAGACAGACAGACAGACAGAGAGACAGAGAGAGACAGGGAGAGAGAAAGTAATGTGGGGAATGTAATTGTGGTCAGCCCGGTGGAAAATGATAACGTTATTAGCTTTAAACGTTGTCTCCTTTCCTTTTCCTTTTTGTTACATTTACAAATCTAACTTACGTGCATGGGTTCAAACAGGGACAGGAAAGTTCTTTATCCCGATAATGTTTAAAGACTTCACGATAGCAGCCTATCTCTGTAAATAAAATGATTTAAGCAATAGTTTTTCTCCAAGATTAGACCATATAAATTACAATCACATTGAAGAACAGGTGGAACTAACGATGTTAATCAACAAAGAAGAGAGAGAGAAGGAAACAGAGAGAGAGAGAGAGAGAGAGAGAGAGGTTGTGCCATTTTTATGGTATGATACACAATTAACCCTCTTCAACGTATTATCGATTTTTCTAATCCATAATGGTTTTATAACAATGAGATGCGCTGTAAATGGTGACAAGAAAGATTACGATGCTAAATTGTTAGGTTTGAATAATCAGAGATATAAAAAGCATCTACTGAATTTGATAAATTTATAAAATTTGTTTTAAAAGACAATTTTTTTTACATTTACCTTGTAAAAATGTATATCAAAATTATTTCAATGGTAACTATTGAAAGGTGCTCCAGTTTTGCTAAGGGTCTAACATTTGCAAGAAGATGGAGCTGAGAAAACTGCACAGCTCACTGACAATGCAGCCAACACACTTGACTACTTTGACAAAAATATAAAAAAATTGTAAGTTGACATTTTGATGACTAATTGTTTAACAGGCTGGACTTTGTTTCTGCTCTGTATGAATTTCCCCATAGTGTTGACGGTAGACATTATTTGAACAATCCTGATGGTAGAGTAAACCTTAATAAACCAAGATAGCCCAAACTGACTGAATTCTATAAGCCTTATGATGAGCAAGCAAAATACAAATATATATGTTCATTACAAGCGTGATACGTGTTACTGTAGGTACAGATCGGTAACGGTAGCTATTTCAGAAACATGCTTTGTATTTCTGCTGCAAATATAATATAGGTTCAGTACCGCGTAAAGCATTACCCATGGTATATGTTTTGTACTGATGATGGTTCACTCACCTGGACAGTCGACTTACTGGGGTACTGCCAAAGTGTCTGCAGTAGGAAATGACGTACCATGTGTTTTCCGTCTGTGGTTTTCTGCCTTTTCCAGGATTGCAGATTTAACATAAACTTGCAAAAGCCTTTGTAGTGACAGATAATGGAAACAAACACTACGAACTAACATTTGTTTGCAGTACGATAACATGATGGGTAAACGACTAGTACATAAATTGAACTGCTTTATAATAACTACATTATGAGAGAGAACATGATCGAAATAGCAGCCATTAAAACTGTAACAAATCTCATACTTTTCTGTCACATAAAGAGTCTCATGGAAGAGATCTCTGATACTTCGCATCATGAACAGAGAGAGTAAGAAAAAATCGTGTCTCAGCTTAACAATAAAAATACATATGTGGTTGTAGAATGTTTATCAATTTTATATTCAGGGTTTACATTGGAGACAACAGTTTACAGTAATGAAATTCATCCCATGAGTGGTCCAACAAATATTTGGATGATCACTCGCGTCAATATCACCAGCATATTATAGTTGTCACTGATTACTTAGTGTACGTCTTTATATCGTTTAGTTAGATCGGTGTTTTTCTGTCGACGTCGTAAAAATATTCTCGAGGTATTGATTTTATTTTCAAGCATAGTATCGTCGTACAAGACAAGTTTAATTTCAAATAAATCAAAATCAATAATGGCAGGTGCTTCATCGATTGTGGAAAAGAAATCAATCATTTACGATGACGTTTTGTCACTGTACGCACTCTTTAAATTCTTGAGAAATGATAAAACGGCGATCATCAGCCGATGGCTCAATCACATGCTACAAATCCTATGTTAACCGCCTAGAAGTAATGTTTATTAACATTTGTATTTTTCGTGATGCATGATTAGCGCGCTAGCTGATATTGGAAACACGAAACTTGTTCAATCGCAAATATGGTTGTTTAGTTTATGTGCCTGTTATGCAGAGAAATCAATGCGGTTCAATTTTTTTTTCGTCATACCATTGAATAATGTAATTGTTGTATATAATACAATTGTTGTATATAATACATTACTGTTTTCATTTTTTTGATATGTCGAATGAAAACTCTTACTTCAAATCCATCTCGAGTTAGAACACATACTAGGTTTTTGTGTTTGATGTGGAGAATAAGGATAATTTTTGCAATTAATCCTACACTAGGAGAAAGAATAGCTAATTTGACCATCAAAGGAGGTGTGAAAAGCGAAATTGGTTTGGGTAGTGGCCGCTAAATGTTGTGCAAATCAGATCATCGGAGGTAAACTATATTGATACAACCAAACAAAGAAACAAATAAGCATATATCTGAAACCCGGACATTATCAAACTATACTACAGTCCTCGTGGGTATTGGAAAGGTGAAGCTGCTGTTGAAAAACTAGTATACACAGCAAATGTCGAGTGCTGCTCGAGTATGGTTGGCCAAAAAAGTGTCACGAAAAATTTCATGTGGTTAATTTGATGCTCAGGTGCCAAAATGGGTTCATCAAGCCGATCACTTATTTTGTTCCACATGATCGTGTCAATGATCAACAGGGTGGTGAACGGCAAAGTCGTTTCCGCATATACAAGTACGCGGTACCCATTGTGGATCGAAGGAAGCGGCGCCGCTGAAGTTCAAAGATTCTGCAAATGCCGCTGATGCACTTGAACGCATTTATGTACGTTCATCATTAACAATACCACGAACATTACAAGTCGATCCAGATAAATAATTTCTCCGATCTGTCGCTGCATTCTTGGCTAAACATAAAGTGCGAGTTCGTGCTGGACATATTACTATATATATCGTGACTGATCTGTTGTGAAACTATTTAATCGTACACATGCGGAACGATTATTCAGACATCAATACTCACAAGTAGTATTAATGAGATCTCGGATGCAGGGGTCTAGCCTCCTGGAGCGATCAGATTAATCGCAACACAACTTCCATTAGTCATACAAGCACTAAATAAAGAAATCTCACATGTAATTGGATGCTAATGCGATTCGACAAAAGACTGTCAAGGTAACTTAGAAAATGATTTCACAACCACCACCGTTAGAACCAATAGGAAACAATTTTATTCGACATCTGTATGCATCTGGAAAGTTAGGAGGTATACAACGTCGTGTTATTAACACGATATGGTCTGTCTATGTATTTATATCTCAGAACGTATCAATACTTCAGTACAGCCAACATGTTACCGTTTGTCGCATGTGAATGGACAAGCGGTAAAGCCTCTTAGTCGAGCATTTGTGAGAGATGAACTGCAAGTCGTTCTGGCAAATACGTAGCTACCACTAAGATCTATTTAAAGCCATTAAATATCAATGTGAATCAATCGTAAGGTGATAAACAATCGCATGATGCATAAACGGGTAGGTGGTAATAATAATAATAATAATAATAATAATGAGGACTTTGTATAGCACCTAATCTTTAGAAGCTCTAAGCGCTTTACAACATTTGACAACACTTAAAAAACATATATAATGATATGATTACAAAAATAAAAACAAACACCACGAAAGTAGAAACAGAAAATATGCTGTAAATATTTAAGGGAAGGATACATTATTAGGTCTTTAAGTCTGTTCTTGCAGTTGAAATAGGTGAGTTTTAAGAGCGCTCTTGAATGAGATCACTGTGTCTTTGTGTCTAAGTGCAGTGGGCAATTCGTTCCACGTTGCTGGGCCCTGGTATGCAAAAGCGCGTTGTCCATATGATTTCATTTTCATAGTGGGAATAATGAGAATACGAGTGTCAGAAGAGGAGCGTAAGTATCTTGCAGGTGTGTACAGATGGGTGAGGTCAGATAGGTATGTTGGACTGGAGCCCGTCAGTGAAACGTAGCACAGAGAACAAATTTTGTGTTTAATTCTGGATCGTATGGATAGCCAGTGTAGGGTAGAGAGCAGGGGGGAGGCGTGCTCTGATCGTGGTACTCTAAGGATGATCCGAGAAGCTGTGTTTTGAACTTTTTGAAGTTTCTGGAGTAGATATTGAGATGAACCAGACAGAATTGAGTTACAATAGTCCAGTCTTGAAAGTACTAAGGAACACACAAGTGTTTTGGTGGCATCAACTGAAAGATTCTTGCGAATGGAGCTGATGCGTCTTAGTTCAAGATATGCAGCCTTGCATATGTTAATGACATGTTGGTGCAATGAGAGAGTACTGTCAAGAGTAATACCTTCAGGTAATATCCATCGCTTGGTGTCAAGTGGTGACAAACTTTGGTGCATCGGTATACACAAATGCGATGTTTCTTTGACATAATAATGTTTTCTGTATGTATGAATTCACTTCGCTCCTTAAGGCATTTCACATACATATCATACCTGAAATCCTTTTGCACAATTACCCGTGGAACTTATTACGCCTTTTCAATGCATCAGCAGAAAATCGGTGTCTGTAGAAAGCATGGTGGACACGATATTGATAAAATGATTTGATCTTGTCATAATAAATCTCATACATGAGGAGCGGACAAACTAAACACAGGTCTTGTCATCGGGAGATTTGCTTTTTCTATGAACTGCAGTAAGTCCACCAATAATTACCTTTCGGCATTCAAACATAACGGTTCAGCAATAAGCTTTCGAAGCTTATTTTGTTGTTTACTATCAATAACAAGGTCGATTCGAATTCGTTTTCGTAAATTCGTAAATAAATAAATAAATATATATATATATATATATATATATATATATATATATATATATATATATATATATATATATATATATATATATATATATATATGTTGATGGTATAAATCCTGAATAACGTACACTATGTAACACATTTCCGAAAGTGTAAAATGATGAAAAGTTTTCAAAACCGTTTAAAATCTCATCAAACGTTATATAAAAACTGTCGTATTCAAATGAACTACTAATCCTTTTTATAACGATTCTTTTGAATTATTTGTATTTAGCATCAGTAATAATTTTTAGGTTGAAACATGAATTACAGGTGTTGTAATTTTTGCTCACGTGTTTCGCTACTAGTACTTCAAGTATAGATTCATTTTTTTTTTTTTTTTTTAAAATATGCCAATATTATTAATTACTATTTTTGGATACAAAAGAGTAATATTTACCTGCGTATTCAACAACTATTTTGGATTTGTTTTACGTCAGTATTTTATGTCTACGATTACGTTACTATTTATTTTAACTTTAATTTCTTTCCCGGAATATTATTTTAGATGAGCACTTCGAATTTGTAGTGGATACATAATTTGAAGAAATAAATTCCAGCCCAAATAATGGATACAGCAATTATAATGTCTGATACAGATGTTTTTGCAGAAATCAACAAACTTTTCCAGTGTACAAGATTTTACATTCCTCTACCTGGCCTAGGTCACAATTAACATTTTCTGACAAAATAAAACTATTACCTAATGGAAAATTTCATTCTAGAAATTTTCAAAATGTTTAGAAGATAAAATCTTTGTTATAAATAGAATGTGTGTGCATTTATGTGCACTATTTAATGGAAAAATATAATTATTTACCTATTAGATGCTCTTCGTATGCCATTTCTTTAATCAACCATAATTATAAAGCATGAATTTATATTTAACAAGCTAGCGTAATTACAATATTTTTTCAACCAATTGTTTCTCATGTAATTAACAATAAGTGCATAAACAATTTGTATATGCTGGACTGATGTTATAAGGAACTTTTATCAGTGAAGTAGCTCGTAATAGTATAATCAAAACACTTAGAGATTTATCTCACTTGACAATCTCGCTGGCTATATTGTGAGATCATTTACAATGCGCCCATAATTTAAAATTATTTTTGCGCTGTCTCCATCATTTTGCTGCGCGAGGTCTCTACATTATCTGAAAAGTATAATAATTTTTAATTGGTGAAAAGAACAATAGCTAGTCCCACTCTTTTAGTATCGTATTAATCTAAGAGTATCATCGATAGCACCGTCTAAAGTGCAAATTACATGAAGTTTCACAGTAATTTTATCTAAACATGTACCTGTCTTATCTTTGCACTGCCGTGTTTTCCCATCCACCTGCCTGGCCAGTTCTTCTTCACTGTCATCATAACAACCACAACGGCGTATGACTGTAGACGTGAGGCACATAAACTGGCAAGACTGCAAATTATAAAATGGCAAGACTGAAAAGTATAAATGGCAAGATGGCAAAGTAAAGACATTTTCTATATTCATATTCTTCCAAACATTGTTCTTAAAATCATTGCAATTTTTAAAGACGTTATTTATCAAATAACAACACTGATAGGAATCGTCATAAACCATTTGCCTTTCTGACAAGCATATGGCTGGTATCATATCTCAAAGTCACACAAGGTGAACGCGGCGTCATGTGCATCAACATATGAAGCAACCCATTTCATTTTTGTTAAGCTAAACCAATTTTTTTTCATGGGTATATTGAGCATAGATGTTGGCAGAATTAGGTACAGGTCTCACCAGACCTGAATGTCGCTCATATAACCTAAGACTGGACATATGCTTAAGTCTAGAAGAATCTAGCAACGTGACTGGCTGTAATTTATATCTGACTTGAAAAACTGACCAAAATAATATGTTTTAGGTCTTGACTTAACTTGAAGAGAGATATGGTGAAATTGGAACCAGGCTGAAGATGACGGGAAAGTCCTTTTTCTATTGTAACTATGACTAATACAGAGACGATAAAGAGATTATTTCGGAAAGATCGTCATTATATTGACTTAAGAGGACAAATCTTTTATTTGGAAGGAAGGGAGCTGTATCCAACTGTTCTTTAGTAGGACGTGTGGAAATCTAATCGGAAGAGTACATAATTTGCAGGAAGCTGCGTCAAACTTGAGATGCAAGGCTAGCTGGCCCAATACCCGCATCGAGCCAGCTTAGCTCGGCTGCCTCAGTATGTCCTTGGGAAAGGCTCATATTTCCCTTGCATGATATAATGAATGATGTGCTGAAAGTATTGTTAAACCAAACAAAACAAGAAACAAACATTTATGCAGATGAGTCGAAGGTAATAGAAAAGAAGACAAAATATGACCATGGTTACTTAGATAATATTAATATCCATCATCGTTAGTTTTATTTGCATTTAGTAAGTCTTTTGAGAGGGTTGGAAACCTTGGACTTATTTACAAACCTTGTATATATGCGTGCCCGACAAACTCTAAAGTGTTCCCAAATGAAAAGCAATAGCGATTATACCTTGAGGAAAGTTGTCATTGGAGACATATTCCAGCAGGGATCAATATTAAGACCTCCCACTATTCTTAATATAAATAAACTATATCGCATTCGATAATGTAAACAGTAAAAGAACATGGTTTTGCCGATGACACTGATCTTCATTTTATTGTTGACGATCCTATCAGATCTGCAGACATTCTAATTCTGATTTAGAAAACATACAGTAGTCGTTAAAACTGGTTTGTGAAATTCCCCCACACCGTCTTAGAAAACTGAACAACTGTTCTCTAATTTTAAACTCCATAGCGTTTTATGGTCTGAAATTAATGCGAAAATTTAAATTTAATAGGTTGCGTTGCAGTACAGACCTAATGCTGTTCTTGTTATCGTCCTGTTTGTGAGTATGCTGATATAGTATATGATAGGTGAACATATTACGAATCGCAAGACAGTTACATAACAGCAATTTGTCACGACTAGTTTTCTTGTCTTTGCTGATTGAATTTATTCAAAGAATGCGTCCAATCGCTGAGATTATCTGATATACCCAGCCACTACCAAACGGTCAGACTCATTTTGTCTGATCGTTACGTAGGATGACGAAATTCTATTATTTACCTCTCTCGAATAGGTGATTCCATAGCGTTTCTGAAATGTCTTTCCATTGTCACATTTAGAATAAGGTTCTCCTAGACGACTGACGTTCACCTGGAAAGATATGGCAATGAAACTATGTAAAATATGAATTTTATCTTGTGTAAAGAAAACAGTGGAAGATGGACAGACTCAAAATTGTAGAAAGAAATAGAAGAATTAGCTCATAAGAAAGATCTCGTTTCTGGGAAGAAAACCATTAATTTGGTATTTGTATAAAGACTTTTCACACGAATTTAATACAAAATATGCGTTTTTAATTTTCTTGTAAAGACAAGATTTTTCTACTGATTTACTTTATGTAATTTTAAATCATACCTGTTGAACAGGCCTTAAATTTAAATGGTTGCTAAGAGATACATGCAGTGCCTTGCTTGCTTCCGAAACTTTATTTGAACCTTTCTCTTCACCAACTATTGGAAAGTTAATTACTGTAATTTAGTATAGCTGTTTTCTCAGTTACCATAGAAATAATACATGTGTTGCTATGGAAATATTATTTCTTTTACGTATTATTATAAAGTCATCTACTGTATTAAATAACTGCAAAAGTGTCCAAGAAACCCAAATTCGATAGTAATCTACATACCACACGAAGTCCTATATTTGTCTCGAAATAGGATGAAATAAAGATTCCCTCCGACGACGGGAGAGGGATGGTACCGGGTTCATGAATTACCAGTCTAGCTCCATATCCCTCGGATACTTCTTCCAGAATCTCCCAGTTCTGCAGATTTAACGTGAGGGTCAACCCTAATAAGCAGGTGCATAAAAATACATTTGTTACATATGATAAGAAGGACAAACAAGCAAGGATGTATCCTGCATATATGATTGGTTATACGGTTATACACTTATAGAATTGATGTATCCTGCATATATGATTGGTTATAGGTTATACAGTTATAAAAATGATGCCTTTATTCGGAACACTCTTGCCAGTGACTTTATCCTGCAGTCAAATATCTCACGTAATTCTCCTCTTAGAAAGATTGCTTAAAAGCTGGTGGACAGTGAATCTTTTGGAATCATTCAGCACGTAAGTAATGGATGAGCTGGACCTCCTGCTACATTTGAATAGTCAGACATTCTCTTGGTACATGAGATAAATTTAATAAAAGATTAAATAATTCAAATAAAAGTTGTCTCTCTACTTATTTGATATGTACCCACATCTTCCGGACTTTGGAAATATTTTAGAACTGGATCACGTTCCGTACTACTGAGAGAAAACAAAACACAAACAACCAAAACCACTCTAGAGTCCACCAACTATAATGAAATGTCAGAGCTGGATGATAAGAAAATTTAAATACTACCCACAACTTCTTAGAACATTTTTGTATTTCTTTATTGTACAAAATCACACACACATCCGTGCATACCCAATAAATCACACCACAAAATAAAGGTGCGATAGATGTTGAAGTTTGATGTAGTTTATGCTTGTACGAGTTGCTTCCTTTGTTAGTAGCATGTTTGTAGCAGTATGGCATTCTGAGTAACGGACCGTAGTTTTCTTTCCCTTAAATGCCTCATAAATTCAAAACTCAGTAATATATTTAACTGCTTCTTCCTTATTTAAAAAATGATATAATGGGCTTGAAGTCTTAAATATATTTAGCAGATAGGTATATATTTATACGACAATGATGTCATTGTATGAAATTGAAAGTGACAATAACGGTATATAAAGAAATTATCATCCTCATATTTGAGCTACCCTGCACACTCGTTGATTCCAAAATATACCACTACGGCATAAGTTGACAATTCTTTAGATAATAAAGAGATTGAGCGACATCCTGGATGAATCTGACATAAGAAAACGAAGACAACAACCTATGGTATACACAGATGACGATGTATCACATTTCAACTTAAAAGGTATATGTCATATATTTGAGAAAACATTTTAAAGTAAGTTTGGAGACCAGGATTACATAATAGGCAAGGACGGAGGTGCTGCTCATAGAAAGTGTAATTTTTATTTCTGAGAGTCAAACATATCAAGCGATTTAGTCGTAGCTTGCCTATTTACGACAATCATCTGTTTATTAAAACGATTGTTAAAAATGATCCGGATCATGAGGAAATAATCATACCCAACAGCAACGAGAAATATATTTCTTTCAGCAAGGATTTCATAATTTATTCCCTCGTGAAGGATGACAAGGAAATAACAGTTAAAATTGAAATTGGATTGGCAGACAGTTTTGGTTCATGAGCCAATATATAGAACAGCCGGTTAAAAAGGTGAAGGATGACAGGCTTGTTGAGACAATGAAACACTGTGGTACGATGGCAGTTAAATTTTGAAGGGACATTTAATCACATAATATAAGGATGTTTTGGATATATTCAGTGAAATATCTATTCCGCTCAAATACAGAAATACATTTTTGTTCAAGGCTGAATGATTCCTACATATCAGATGATGATTATAATATACACATGATATGATGTAACATTTCCGTCTTCAAACAATAGATAATTTACAAGACTAGGACGTGCAAGCAAGTACTTTCGTGTTGTCGGACATGTACGACGATTTCAGAAATTTATGTTTCAAACATTACAATCTTGACCAAGCGCGTTAATGCCATTACTTTTGATTGGTCTTTGCCTCTTTAAATTTGCCTGATTCCCATCAACCTTGAAAATGTTTTCATTGGTGAAACACGAGATAAACGAAAGCCATGGAAAACATATAAAAGGATATTAGAATGCGCTCTAGTGAAGAGATAAAGTTGAATCATTCAAAATTACTGACTTCACCGTTGAGAATATTTTGAGCAGTATTGCCCTGTCTATTTTGCCGTACATCTATATTGCTTATGGTAAGCATCTCCTGTAATGGCAATAATAGAAACAAGTGTGTTAAAGGCACAGATGAACCAATAACAAAGCAGCAAGTCCAGATGCAATTTGTCAAGCATTTGTCTGCAAATTTGTGTCTTACACAGTTTGTGCCATTTATTCCCCATTAACTTCTATTGGCCTTGAAATCAGCATGTTTATATATTATCAACTTTGTATTCAACGTGGATAGTAGCAAACTTTGATTAAAAGACAAACATTTTAATAAATATCTAACTATCTAACTACATTTAGGGTCATGTAGCCGTTATTATGTTCATCTTGTAAAATGTCGTCAATGGCGATCTGAATAAGTTGCTTATCAATTATGTCATGGTGTAAACGAAGATATCTCATAATGATTTGGATAATGATTTAGAGCGTTTTACAATTCTGGCATATACATTTATTTCTCACGTCAATTATCTCATTTTGTCCATCTCATGTTTAGTACATTTTGTACCAGTTTTTTCTTTTAATGTACCATTTACAACTGCAATATTCCCGTTTAAATTCATGGAGAAATAGATCTATTGTGGGCGTTAAAATCGCAATTTTGTTTTAAGCAATGGCTTATCCAGTTTTGGTTACTTAAATAACTTTCAAATGGCTGAAAGTGGTGATGTTTTTAAAATGAAAGAGTGTGAAAGTCTTGAAGATAATAAATAAAATGACTTCGACTACACTAAAACTATAACGATGAGAAACTTATCGTTGAAGCAAATCTATAAAGAGAAGTATTTGTAAGTCCTCAATATAATCAACAAGCAGAATATATGAATATGTTCTACAAGGGTACGTAATGCGCAGATTTAAATGGATGAATAAAATTATAAATCAACGCTAATTGATTTTAAATTTCACCATAGCACTCTTTATATCACCTTACAGAATGTAATAGGATTCGAAACAATCTAAACTGAAAACCATATATTTTTTTCAAAGTATTGGATCAGACACATTCTTTAACAGTGCATTAAATCTGATATACTTAACACAATTCTACAAACTGCAAAGACAAAACTTCAATTTGCGACTGAACCATAATTTGTATCAGACAACCAGTTTAAGTCTCCAAAGATATCTAGATTTCAACAATAAACACAAATGAGACCTTGAGAACTAAGTATTTGTGGCAGAAAAAAGGAGACTGGTACTACAAAGGATTAAAAGTGGAGAACTGCCATCTGTAGGCAGATAAATGCTGGAGAAGCTGCGAAATGAAAAGTAGAGTTTTGAGAAACTTTATGCTAAAATGTCCGAGAAAACCTAGAACAGTTTGAAATGCAAAGAAAAAGACCCAAACAAAAAGGTTACTTTATAGGAACAGTTTAAAAGGGCTGAAATCATAAAACCTCAATTAGCTGGGTATCTTACAGAGCAGCGATGTCTGACAAACATTGGAAAAATAAAGCCAAAAGTGAAGTTCCTTACTGTTAGGTAAAAGGTTGCAACCGCCCTTCAAAGAAAAGGCTGAACAAACCGCCTTCAGGTGATACTCGCCAGTCCACCCGTTTATGCTATGCTGAACCCTCATTAATTGCGTTAAATGACCACTCCTTGGCTCTCCACACTACATTGTGCACTAGACTAAACGATCTGGGACTACATTCATCATTCCATAACTGTAAACGGAAGCGAAAAGAGAAGCGTTGTTTCAAAGCTGGCCGGCGTAGAACAGAAAGAAGAATTCCAGTTATCTCCCTTTCGCCCTTTCCGGCGCAGATATTTAAACATTCGGCCATTAATTTAGACAACCTAATCCAAATTCCAATTAAATCGGCAATCTTTGTGTCAGCTATCGAAGAGATACCACTGCGCATCACATTATTCAATGCCCAATCAGTACGACCATCGGAAAAGCGCACAGAAATAGCTAATTTTCTCAAGGATCAGAATATCGACGTCTTTTTCATGACAGAAACATGTATAAAAACATCAGGCGATGAACCCAAGTGCGCGGATCTAACACCCACCGGTTACTCCATCAAGTCGTTCCCTCGCCACTCTCGCGGAGATGGGATTGCTGTCATCGCAAAGACCTCCATGATCAACCGTCTTAACTACACTACAAATTTCAATTTCGACCACACATCGTTTGAACTAGTCCAGACTACACTCACACTGGAACAAAGGTCAGTCCATTTTTTCTGCCTCTACCGCCCTCCTCCTAGTAGAAAAAACAAGCTGACAGAATCTCTCTTTTTGGAGCAGTTTCCGAATCTCCTGGAGTATGGAAATTCGATAGGTGGCAACCTGATTTCAACTTTCACTTTGACTGTCCTGGAAACCCATGGACATCGAAACTTATAGATTCCATTCACGTTTTCAACCTCAAACAGTCAGTTAGCCAACCCACCCATAAACATGGTCAAATATTAGACTGGATTCTTTACAGACCTGATGATAATATTCTTCAGTCCTCCCTGGTGTCCCACGAACTTTCATCAGATCACCTCTGCATTATATGCCATCTTGACGTATCAGTCCCTAATCCTCCACCTTTATTCGCTACTAAGAGAAACCTCCGTATGATAAACAGAACCAAACTAATGCATGACATCCAAGCAAACCTAACAACTAGCTTACCTACTACAGCAGAACAACTTGATAACTGCCTGCATTCACTGCTCGACAAACATGCCCCAGCAACCAAGTGCTGAGCAGCAATTCAGAAGTGTTCTCCGTGGTATAGCAGTGTTAGGGACCAGCTTCGCACTGCTAAAAGAGACCGCCGTAAAGCTGAGAGGCTTTGGCTCTCCACCAGACTCACTATTCATAAGCAGATCTATGATACCGCTAAGAAGAATGTCACAAACATAGTCCATGCAGCGAAATCAGCCCACTACGGTACTAAGATCACGGAAAGTTCCAGCTGCAAAGAGCTATTTGAGATTACTAACAAGCTAATGTCAAGGAACAAATGTACACCACTTCCAGCTACCTTCTCTCTAGTCGACCTTCCGGACCTGTTTGCAAATTTCTTCCGTGACAAAGTACAAACCATCAGAGATAAACTTGACAACACAATTTCAGTTGACTCGTCGTCACCATACAGTTGCGATACAGAATTTCAGCAGCAACCGTTAGCAGCATTTGAACCTGTCTCTATGGATTTAGTACGTACAATCGTGATGAAGAGTGCACCAAAGTCATGTGAACTGGATCCGATTCCGACGTCACTGCTGCTAGAGTGCTTGGATCCAATACTGCCTTCACTAACTGATGTTATTAATACCTCTCTCTCATCTGGGGAATTCCCATCATTTTACAAAACTGCCATTGTAAAGCCTCTGCTGAAGAAACCAACACTCGACCATAATGATTTAAAGAACTACCGCCCAGTTTCTAATCTCCCATTCATGTCAAAAATCTTAGAAAAAGTTGTTCTTTCCCAACCTGTATCTCATCTGAATTCAAACAGCAATTTTAGCAATGTACAGTATGCATATCGCCCTTGCCACAGTACTGAAACTATTCTTCTGAAAGTAGTTAATGACCTTCTCTCTGCTTTGGATAGCGGAAAGATTACAGTCCTCACTCTCCTTGACTTGTCTGCAGCATTTGACACTATAGACCACGATATATTACTTCACCGTCTCCAGCATGTATTTGGCATTCATGATACGGCCTTACTATGGTTCAAGTCCTACTTGGTCAACAGGACACAAATTGTGTCCGCAAATGGAAAACACTCCAGCCCAGTTGATCTATGTTGTGGTGTTCCACAGGGGTCTGTTCTTGGACCTGTTCTCTTCATTCTATACACTCAGCCACTCTCAAGTGTCATAGATCATCATCCAGTGTCTCACCAATTGTATGCTGATGACACCCAAATATACAAATCTAGCCATCCAGCTGAAGTTGAAGCTACCATCAAAGGCGTAGAGAGGTGCATTTCCGATGTGAAATCATGGATGACATGTAACAAGCTGCAGATGAATGATGATAAAACTGAAGCCATCCTGATTACAACACAAAGACTTTCTCATTCACATTCTTTACCTCAGACAATAAATATCAGCAACACCAACATTAAATTCACACAGTCAGTACGAAACCTCGGTGTCACTCTTGACAGTACTCTCTCATTGCATCAACATGTCATGAACATATGCAAGGCTGCATATCTTGAGCTGAGACGAATCAGCTCCATTTGCAAGTATCTTTCAGTTGATGCCACTAAAATGCTTGTGTGTTCCTTAGTACTTTCAAGACTGGACTATTGTAACTCAATTCTGTCTGGTTCATCTCAATATCTACTTCAGAAACTTCAAAAAGTTAAAAATACAGCTGCTCGGATCATCCTTAGAGTACCACGATCAGAGCACGCCTCTCCCCTGCTCTCTACCCTACACTGGCTATCCATACGATCCAGAATTAAACACAAAATTTGTTCTCTGTGCTACGTTTCACTGACGGGCTCCAGTCCAACATACCTATCTGACCTCACCCATCTGTACACACCTGCAAGATACTTACGCTCCTCTTCTGACACTCGTATTCTCATTATTCCCACTATGAAAATGAAATCATATGGACAATGCTCTTTTGCATACCAGGGCCCAGCAACGTGGAACGAATTGCCCACTGCACTTAGACACAAAGACACAGTGATCTCATTCAAGAGCGCTCTTAAAACTCACCAATTTCAACTGCAAGAACAGACTTAAAGACCTAATAATGTATCCTTCCCTTAAATATTTACAGCATATTTTCTGTTTCTACTTTCGTGATGTTTGTTTTTATTTTTGTAATCATATCATTATATATGTTTTTTTTTTTAAGTGTTGTCAAAGGTTGTAAAGCGCTTAGAGCTTCTAAAGATTAGGCGCTATAGAAAGTCCTCATTATTATTATTATTATTATTATTATTAACACTAGCAACAATTGTTACAGCGACTACAGCGATTGTATCAATGGTTGCTCTGTCGATAGTAAATTTCGTACGAAGTGCTTTTTTTCCTTCTCCATCTTCTCCTACTATCACAACCCTATCCACTCCATATGAATAATATTTCAACATGATCAAAAAGGGTTTTTAGGATCTAAAGCACCATCTGTCTGGCATATCCAAAATGGCAGCAGCAATATTACTTGGTATTGCTGGTAGTATGATAGACTGTTTGCTTAAGGGTCCTAGACAACTCCTTTATTTCCTCGTTTAAATGTTTTGTTAATTTATACATTAGCAGATTTGTAACTCTCATATTTGATCAAAGGTGTAAAATTAGTCTCAAGCATTTTAAAAATGCAAACCATTCCAGCTACCACAACCGTTAGGTTCAAAATAAATTAGTCTTTGTTCGTGGTCAATTTTGTTTTATGTATTTTGCAAACTGGACTTTGTCGATAAATATGATTCACGTGTTTGTTTCAAAACGTATTTGTGATTGCATCTTGTCCTTTGAGCGTTCCAGAATCTAATAAAATTAACAGACCGTACAGTACGACTAGCCTGATCATAGTCCTTTTTTCCATATAATTTGTACCCACTTGGTATTCTAACACATTTTTGTCTGCTCATCCTACGACTTCTCTATATCTTTGTTCATAGAAGAGGATGTTTTGAAGAAATTATTTTCCTTGCGTGAAAGCATGTTGCCACCGGTTTTAAGATGGGTGATACCATTCAAAAAGCTGCTTTTAAAATATCTCCTAAACCATGTCATTGTTATCGAGCGACCCCAATGCACACAGAATACATCGGTTACAATTCGCTAGAGGGTAGTGTTCGAAAATGTAGTTTCATCTGACTTTTCCTTTTGAGAATGGAACACTTTATCTCAGATCTCCTTTTATGCAAATATTGACAAAATACGATAGGGTTTACAAATTCCACCCACGTGATAAGTGTTTCCACCTTCATCATAAGCATCGAAGGTAGAATTCACGTTGAAAGGAATGACTCGGAGTAACGAAGCACCTCTATTTCCCACCGCGTTGTACTACAACACATCGGAATACACAAATATCAAATTCATTTCTTCGTTCATATGCACAGAATGACGATAACACATGCAGAATCGATAGTTACTGTTGATGGTTTTTTAAAGCTGTGTACTTTTTATGTGTATAAAAAAAAAAAAAACTTATGATAAAATTCAATGGCCAGTGTATTGTCATCCTTCAACGCATTTTAAGGCGATGAGCAATTCAAGTTTAACATACTGGATGTTTAAATTTTTGTTAATTTTCTCCAGGGTTTGGCCAAACGGATCGCTGAAAATAGCCGCAATCGTTTCAGCCAGATGTTGATCACTAAAATTATTTCCCACAGGAATTATTATGGTAAAGATACTCAACTGAGGAGGCCTGTTGTGTGAATGCTTTCTAAACGTGGCGATCATTTTGGTCCAAGTTTTATTTTCATGATTTCAACTACGAGAGTGTTTTGGTCTTCTTTCATATTTTAAAACTGAATGATCTCTATCACAGTGACTTCGCAATGAGCTTCAAAATCAAATTGTATAGTTTGAGGTAATTTGGTCGTCAAACGTTTTTTGTAATCTTCAAAGTTTCGTGTGTCCTTTGAAATACTGTGTGCCGATGCCACATTTTAAGTAGAAGTCGTAGCATCCTTATACTTCTTATTTTTGGGTAGTTCATCTATATTCGACCATCTAAATGTTTTCAAATGAATAAAAGTTATTATAGCATTCAGGTACCACTGCTTCAAACATTTGTGTCGTGAAGAATGTAGTTGTTCTTTGCGTTTCACATGTATCTTGACAAGCTCTCTGTAAACGCGTTCTCCTCGATCACGAGGCAAATTATGAATGTCCTCTTTTATAGTATCCATGAAGATGACATTATTTTGAACCGACCAAAGAAAGGAAGTGATAGGACTGAGATATTCTGAAATCACACGCCACAACTGAAACATTCGGCTTTACATTTTTCTCTCGAGTAAACAAATACAGCTCTGGCTAATTTTTTGGAGTAGGTCCATCCATATATTTAGGCCATTTCCCTTTCCACATCTGGAATCGACTTTTAAAATCACAATTACCAGGCAAAGCCACAGGAAACGTGCATTCTTTTTTGACTGGTACATTTTGATGAGGTGGTAGTGGTACCTGGAATAGTTTTCAAGTGCCTGAATGAGATCAGTAGGTAGGTACAGGCACAGCATCACTTTGACTATTAAAACATGAAGGTCGTGCGGCATCGCTTGCACTAGTAGCTTGATAAGGTGCACAAGCGGCATCGCTTTTGCTGGTAGTAGTCGAGGTGCGGCGAGGTCGCGCTGCATCGATGATGTTGCAGTGTACAGCATCGACCATACTCGTGCTCTATCAATTGGTATCCTTATTTTTGTAACTTTTGGTGTCGTTTGTAAGTTTGCACGTACAATTCTTATATGGGGAACTCTGAGAAAGGACATTGTCAGGTTTCTTTGATTGAAAGAGGTGGGGCATTAGTGAAATAAGCATCCATGGAATTTTAAATCTTAACCATTCACCACAAAATTTCCAATTTTGTTTTCTCCTCTGTTTCTAGCATGTTGCATCCATTTGTTTTCCCTTTCACACAAGTAACGCAACCAACGCAAAGCTTTGTCAGAGTATCGACGGCTGACTGAAAGGCAATATTGATGGGATATAATTGCCAGTTTCTTCTCGTGCATTGATCACTTTCGGTACACTAATCCACACGCGTTTGGGATGGAATAAGCTTCCTTCTAAAGATCGATACCTCAGTTATCCAGAAATAATTGTCCAACTTTTCCAAAGCAAGGGTGTAAAATGTCCGTATATGATCGGCAATATGTTAACATTTTTTTCCTGAAAGTCAAATGGGTTCGAAGAGTTAGTGTGGCACCAAGCCTGTAATGCTTCTCGTCAGCACCATAATAGTGAACGTCAGGCAAACGTGTGAGCACCGCGTGTTGATTTAATTCGGTATGAAAAACGTGCGAAAAATTACCTTTGATCATTGTTGTCATCCCAAACGTTTAAGGCATTCGACTCAAAGACATGGCCAAATAGCACACTGAATCTTTAAACTCTCTTTTCTCCATTTTCATGTAGATGAGTTTGGCTCCGTTTATAATTACTAAGGGACATTTGGTGCCTTGTCCTGAATTATATATTTAGAAGAAACTGACAATCGTAACCCGAGAAATTGTGGGCTATTACTGTAGCATATAAATGATAGTCCCGTAATGCTGGATGTCATCTTCGGTCCAGGTGTCGTCGATGGTGTATACGATCCATTCGGCAAAATCGGGTAGAAAGATTTTTTTTTCTTCACGTCCTCCTGGAATCTTACTACAATTGGAACAGCAAAAAAATGTAGGTTCCTGTATGCACTTCTCGCAAGCGTGATGAGCTATGAAGAAAGTAATGAAGTGAATGAGTCGCTTGCGTGCATTCGATGTGGAAAAATATTAAACCAGCCACTCGTATCTTTCTTTTTCTGGTGTTGTTCTCCTTTCAGGTCTTCCGCCTGTTTATTATCGTATTTTTGGATGCAGCATAAATGTTCGAAGTCTACGATTTGGTCACAAAACGGCATCTCTTCTTTCATGGAAAACGTAGTTATTGGTACGAATGAAATGTCCCCAAGTAGAACACAACGCCAATAACTAGCATGCAATTCTCTGCTGTTCAACTTGTTTCATGCCACGTTGTTTGTGTAGGAGGGACACAGGTTTGCTTGCAAGTTGATCAAAGAATTCGTTCCTTTCCTTCGGGAATTCATGGTTTGGAAGCTAAAAACCTGAGGCAGCCTACTCAGCAGCGAATATGTTGGTCCCAACTACTAAATCCTTGGTAACATTTATCACAATCATAATTATAGCAGCGACAACCTATAATAATAGTTATGGTACCACAATGTTCTTGTATTTTCCATTTTGGAAATCGGGTCTTCGAAACACTAGAGATCCGCGAACCACTTGAGGGTATACTTTCAACGTATAGCGAGAAGCCAAGACGTTTGAAGCTTTTGCATTTCAGGAATACCACACGCGATTTCTTTAGATATCACTGCTTGCTGTAACATGATTTCTGCTCCTTTTTCCTGTTTGGGCCTTTCCGATCCTCGAAGGCTATCCCACACTCTTTTCCATTCTACGGTCTCGTTCTTATTATTAATTGGGCGATACTGCGTTTAGTAATGCAAGTGTCGTCAACCAAGAAACGTAGGTCGTGTGAAATGTGGTTTTTCCATCGGTCACGCTAAACGCGTCATTGGATTGCGGGACGTGTTGAATTTGTCGATGACTTTAAACGGTATTAATTCCGCTTGTGTACTAAACTCGATCCAGAAGCTACTTCAAATTATCGTGCTGGATGAAGAGTCTCAGTCGATCGTCCTAGTTAGCTTGGCATTATTGTTCCAGTGCCTCTAACAAGGAATCCCACAAATCCACAATGAAACAGCATCCAAACGACTTTCTTTTTGGGTAGATCTAGATTCTCTTGGTTTCGTGGCAGAAGTGGATGGTATTGATTCAGACAAACTCATGTCCTTTTAGAAATCACTTCAGCTAGTGTATGATGTGACACGGCACGTCGTTGCCTCTTGGTTTAGTTATATAGTTTCTCACTGGAATTGTGTGATCATTTTACTTTGAATGCAAAATATCATTTGACTAAGTTTTACACACACTAGGTCCCTATATATATTGGTAAACGAAAGCACGACACCCAAAATTAAAATGAATGTTCTCTTCTCATGGAATCAGTTTTTTTTTTAAAGTACTTGGTAATCCATTAAGTCTAGACCAGTATCATAAACTTTCTTGCATGGAATTTGATGTAACACTGATGACAGAAGTCGCAATATGATAAGTCTTATAAAGTCTTCGCAGCTGACCAATATCTGACAATTTTAACATTCTCGAAGTAAGCAGTATTTTTTCATCATTAAGATACTAATGATTTAAAACTATATCCCGTTCCAGGTGCAATTAGCATTTGTCTTTCACTTGAATCTGTGTAAAGAAGGTAAATGGGTTCTCGCATTTGAAGAGTAAAGTCTGAATCTGGTATTCTAAACTTTCCATTTAAAAGAATGTCTTTGTCCCATTTGAACAAGTTCAAATTAATCAATTAATACTTAAAACATCTATGTCGTAGAAAATGCAATTGTTCTTTTTCTAAGCAGTACATTTTCAAACTTCTCAAATGTGATGCATTTAATCATAGTGATGGATCTATCGATATGTTTCCCAAGAACACTTGATATTGTTTCGCAGCCAACTTAACTCAGTTACAATTTGTTCATGACACTGATATGTAAGTAGCTTTGGTAGCCATCGCTTATGCTACTGAAAACTAGAATTTGTTTGGAGAAAAAAAGCATCATCACCGGCGAAATCTCTAATGAATATCTATTCCATAAGAATTCCTGCAGGATTTTATTTTAATGCACAATATCTCGTCCAACAAACTATTTCAATTGTTTTCAACGATCAGTATGACAAAGAGCTGGCAAGAACTTGCCGAAGCGTGTAGTATCATAAAATTTCTCACCATCTTAGAATGGATATTCCTACGGCAAAAATCCATCTATCAGAACATTTTCGAGTTCGTTTGGTAATCCGGGTGGAATTATAACATAGTAACACATTCAAAAGACATTCACGAAAACAATCGATTCAACAAGTATTTTCGCTTCCCCATCGTAATGAACGAAGGACTGAATTTTGTTCTTTTGTATTCTGGTGTCGTGGAGTATGATGCAGAAGGAAACACAGCTGCTCTGTTGCGAATAATCATTCATTACAAAGTGGATATGAAGGTGTAAATACGTATCACATTTACCGAGAATGTGTATATCCTCATCTTCCCGTCAGTACACAGTATTTTGACACTGTTAGTATTACTATCAAAGGGGATTTTGGGCCAGATATTATATTCTCGAATGGAAAAGTCACCGTGAACATATATTTTCGAGAGTATTCTCTAGCGAATTCTAACATATTATAATCATATGTACCGAGGAGGATATGATAGAGAAATATTTTAAAATCAGCTTTTCGTACGGTGGCACCCATCCTGAAACCTGCAGTAGCTCGAGGATTGCATACATGCTTTAAAAGATGCAGTTTGACTGAAGGAAACGAACGTCTCAAAACTTGGTCATCGGCAAACAAAGTCCTACAGAAGCCTGCATTGATTCATTCAGGAAAAGACCTACTAGGGCGCCAAGAAACCCTAATAAAGTCACGCTTCTAGCAGAAGCATTAATTCCTCCTTTACGCCAAAACAATGACAATGCAGAAAACTCGTCAGGGCTCTTAGAGACGTTAAGAAAAAAATGGGGAAAAAATAACAACAGCTGTCAGTGAATTAGACATTTTTCAGTGCTAACTGAGAAAAAAAGAAAATCATGTACCAAGATTCTTGCTAATGTTCTCAAATCTGAATTCAACATGTTTGCCTTGCCATCGATGACCATGACGATGCAAGAATCCCAATGGGGAGAATTTCAACCTGTATCATCTTTGACCATCTCAGCACCTATCAAATTTGAAATCAAAGGGAATCCAAAGATTAAACCGATTTGAATAACATTCACCTGTACCTGAAATCAAGATTTTAAAGTGGACAGCAGCAATACAGGCGGCTCCGATGCCAAAGTGTTTATTTCCCGTCAACAATTTCATGCATTCGTTGTTCAGCAAAGAGGAGTTGTACTTCAGTAACAAACAGTAGCAGCATGGACACTTTCCCGTACCAAGCATACATTTGGATGCCCTCCGTGATATGTCAACCTGACACATTGGACAGAATAAATTAAACAGCTCTGACTGCAGATGAAGATCCTCACAAGGCTGGATTTAATGACCGCCGAAATAAAAACAAACAAGGACGTAACTAAGAAATTATGGATCATTTGCATTAGAACATATGGTTTTCAATGCAAGTATTTGCTGAATGGTGTGGATGGGACAGAATCGAAGTGGTACCGTGCTTCATTTTATGGCCAATGCTGATAAGTACAAAACGAGCATCGAGAAAACCAGTCTTCGCGTGCACGTGTGGAAGTCTTACCTAAAGTTGGAAGGACATCAGTGGAACTCTGAGTTTCCATGGGAATCTATAAATTATTGTAACATGGAAATAAACGTAGGTGCTGGATAGTACGGATTGTGTTGAATTTTATATAAATAGATAGGTGATGGATAGGTCTCGGTAGGGTATGTGATACATAGTGTGCCAAAAGCGGATGCTGGATAGTAGGGTGTGTGAGCTGCATAGCATTCAAAAGCGGGTTCTGGATAGTAAGGTTTGCTTATTGGATTGCAATACAAAATTAGCATTAGATTTCGCGTAGACCCTATAAAGTTTCAAACATGGAAATAGTCTACGATACTCACTCAGTTTGCACTTTGTCGTGGATCACTTAAATGATGGTCAATATTAAATCTATGAATATTATTTCATAGGATTTCACGAAGACCCCTCAAGTGGCGACTATTATAAAATTCAGGCCTAATAATATCTGCCTTTAAACCCGTATGTGGCGCATAATACTACTAAAGTGCGGGTTTTTATTACGTTTTTTTTGTATCCACGTAGTATTACGGAAAGTGGCTCAGCTTTGTAATATCACTTTAGCCAATGGACATGGGGTAGCTATAGAGAGTATTTACATAATAAGGGAACTGGTCTTTTAATTAATCAATCATTTTTAAAAAATATTATTTGTTTTCTTGTGTATGGACAGCCCAAGCCAAAAGAGTCCCTACCATTTCAAATGAAGGCTTGGTCTAACTCTGTCACTACTTATCTACGTGACTCTGAAATATTTACGCCGAGCGGGAGTCGAGTAAAGTTCTAAACAATGGATTGTAACGCCCCGAAACCTGGTAACTTACTGCTTGGTCGAAGTACTGCTTTCATTTTAATTGAATTTAGTCCGTCTTTAAACTATATATGGCTGTTGATATTGATATGAATGAGATTGCTTATTAATACAGGCACAGATCATGCACGTACAGCAATATACGCTGAGTGGACTAGGCCATAATGCACGCACAACAATACACACACTGAGTGGACTAGGTCGTCATGACAAAATCCGTTGTATGGGGGAAATATTCACTCTGGTAGAATATAAACAACTACATTGTTTAATGTTTAATGTTATATTCCACCCATGTGGAATCTGTACAGAAAGAATTTGTTTCGCTTCAACATCTTGAAAATGTTCAGATTGTGATAAACTGTCATGATCCTCATTCACGTAATCTACAATATGCATTGTAAAGGATGGGGATCAGACTGTGTGATCCACTCTTTTGGTGATCCTAAGCACATATTTATAAGCGATTATAAGCAGCAGTCTGAAAAATACTAACGCATGTCCTGTTTAATGTTTTCAGTAATTGGGCACGGTCTTTTAGAGACATATTTCATTGCTAGCTTCATTTACCATTGTCATTATATACCATATTTGTACGCTGGAGAGATAGAAAATGTACTGCTACGAATATGCATATAGGAGGATGTACATTTTAATAGAAATACTAATTCTGGAGATTGTCTTTCAGCTCGCCATCTACAAATGACACCATTACAAAATGGTATAAAATATTACAGCTTAGTATGCGATATCTTGATAACAATGTATATCGTAATCTTGTTGACGTATTAAAATTTGGGGCAGATAAAATACCTTGAAAACTGACCAAGCTTGTGAGTATTTGGTAAAGGAGCTGTCTATACTCTGCTGATTATTTTTTTCTTCAGGAAGAAAAGATGTCAACATGACAATGAAATGAAAAGAATTCACAGGTGAGTTAATTTACCAAATGGAGTAGCACTGAATATTTATAACTTTGGGCTGGGTGATATTTCAAAAAAAATATTATATATTATACCTGCTATTTCACCAGGCCTTGTGGTGATCTTATTGGTTGTGTTGAACTCCCAACAGTTTCCATAGTCAGCCGTCTGACGTAGTTTGAAGTGTCTGGTGATGGTAGACAAATGCACATTTTTAAGAACGTTTCACTACAATACTGATATAACTTAACTAGATCAGTATTCAGTGGACGAACTATATTGTTCTAATACATGTACGATAATTTTCTTTCGTAGTCAAATTATTTTCAGCAACTGTTTTGGATAGCGATTACTACCATTTTTGAGTTCCTCGATATCTCCTATGTGGTTTGCTTACATATAACGAGCACATACAGATATATATACAATGGATATGCTTCATCATTCATGATTACTTTACAATACCATTACAAGACTGTTTTACAGGCGTATCTGTATGTAAAAACCAAATGCCATTTACGTGGTCCCATGAAAAGCGGTACTGAGCCAGTGGAAACTATCAAACATTTTTATATGCTGTAAATAATTGCATAACACTTGATAGCGGCAAAATGATCAGTCATTGTTGAGCAATATAATACAGAAGACATAATTTACATATAGCCTTAGCAAGATCTAATAAGTAGTAAATGAATACCAGGCTTCTCGCTCGGGGACCTTCTTTCCCTTCCAAAACACTTCTACACTGACATTTTCTTTACCAACCACCTCCCTCCCCTTCCCCCTCACGCTGACATTTTCTTCACCAACCTGTAGCTCAGAACATATTTGTCAGGGAAGGGTCCCATTTTCTTTCACTACTATAACAGACATTAGATTACAAATAAAATTTAATTTTTTCACTTACCTTTCAATGCCAGAAAATGATGAATATCCTGATGTGTATATCACATTTATAATATAAATGCAACATAACTGCTATCCTGATGAAAATTCACACGTTTCTGTCAAGAATATGTACAGGAGGTAACAATTACAATCGATCGATATGCAGTCTGCGGCGACAGCTTGTACTTACTGGACAATATTTATCAGCGAGAGAGAGATATATTAAGCGCCATGTTATGTATGCATACGTTTGTAAATCCCCAACTGTTTTAGAAAATTACGTAATGGAAATCCCCAACTGTAAAAGAAATCCCCAAGTGTTTTAGAAAATTACGTAATGGAAATCCCAGCGATTACGTAATGGAAATCCCAGAGATCATTGTAGGAAATTATGCGTGGGTGTTATAACGCTATAAAAGGCAGCCAGGCCTCTCCGTAGTCATTTCTATGGATATAATAGCTGGAGTAAGCAGGTAAGTGAAACATTTTCTTGAATTTAGTATAAAGAGGTGATGGCTAGTATTTTTCATTCCAAGGCAAGTGGGTTTCAGGCTCAAGGTGGTCGTATTATTTCTAATGTTTATACCTCATTATAACCACATTTGATCATAGCTGTTTTCATATTTGCTTACTCGCATTGGTAATATATCCGTTAACATGCTGTCAATAACTCGCGTATTAAATCGTCCATATCATATTTTACACCTCGCAAATAAGATCTTACCTGATCAAGTAATTTTTTTTTATAAGTGATACTTACTATTCTACAAGCATTGTTGTTGGTCTCAAGTCGGGGCACAATTTTCTTACAAGCTGTTGAAAAAGAAACACCAAGACCTGATATTATTAACAAAAACGGATTTAATGATGCCTTACCTGAAATTATACCAGAGCTTGTCATCAGCAGTGGTAAATATGATATTACTCGAAGTATTCTCCTGTAATACCTGTAATATTGTTTTACACACCAAAGGTTTTTATGATAAAATTTGCAATATTGCATTAGTGCGTCAACATCTTGCTTTGGAAAGTCTTCTGAAATATGATTGAAATCGACAATCTGTTTGTTCATTACATAATTTTTTATACAAAAACAAAAGTCCTAGTACCAACAATCGAATCAAGAAACTCACGTAACTTATTACTGTCAGCTAAAAAATCTCTGTACTTGTCATAAACATCTGACGAAGTATCATCATATCATTTATCTGTTAGTACCTCATTTTTCTTTAACCAAGTATATGAATCAAACGTGTCTAATACTTCACGTTCGTACAAATCTGTTGCATTCAATAAATTACTGTAATCTTTTTCTGTTTCATCAATATATCATAATACCAAGCTTATTTGATCTAACATAAAATTTTTAGAACAAGATTTTGTCGGATACTTGCATATGCGACAACAAAATTTGCTAGGATTAATTTTCGGAGTGAGTTTTGTCCAACTATGGGAAAATTATTAACATGTGTCATTACAGAATTTACTTTATGAAATAATTTTTCGTATTGTTTTGTGAACATTTTCTAGACTTCATTGTAATAATTTGGTAATGACAATTGTCTAGAGCGCTGGATTGATGGAAATGGAATATTATCTGCTTCACATATGTCGTAATAACAATTAATCTCTGCTTCCAACCTTGTTTGCTCGACTTCTCTAAAAAGCTGTTCTTGCTCATTATCATTAAGATCATCAAAAATCATCGTCAAAATTTTTGATTATTTTAAGAGACCTGTTAACAATAATCGGATCAAATTCTGGGTCTTTTTTACGTATCATTGGTATAATTGCGTTCAAGTACGCTTTTATAATTAACTCCGTATCCGATGTCGTGGTAGCGATTTTAAATAGGGTTTCTTTGTTGTAGTAGTACATGCCGAGGTACTAAAAAGTTTCTCGTTTTAAAAACTATTATATAACTTCCTGTTTCTTTTTATTCCTATTATCCCAGATTCCGCTAGTCTGCTGAGACTATCATGGCTATTATTTACTTGTTTTTTTAATATCATCTCTTTCACCGTAAGCTCGTGCATTTATTAAGTTCGATTTTATTATCAAATCTAAATTTCCAAAGTCAAACTCGGGCAATATTTTTTAGTAGGATTTCAACTTGTTTATATTCTTCTAGACAATCATCAGTATAACAGTATCTGCTTATCACATGAAGGTTTTCTATTGCTTCTTTCAGTTGTGGTCCTCGAATATGCATAACACGAACCAAATTTTTTCTTCTTCTGACAGTGGAGAGTTTCTCATTGGAATTGCAAAATTTATTCTGGTATTTATTACACGTGCCGCTAGTGATTTGTCCCAAACATCCATTTTAGTGTCAAAAATATTATCATAAAATTCTCTTGCAAAGTCTATAAAAATATGTGTTGACATTATTTTATAGCATTTGATTAAATTTGATCATCGAGTGTGTATGTTTGAAATGCTGTTTGTCCTGGAAACGGATGTTCAGCAGCGACAATATAAAATGGAAAATACAAGTACTTGTTAACAGTTTTTTTCTGTCGGGATTGTAAAATATTGTGTTGTTGTAATATATGTATTTGTTGTATGATACAATGTCGTCCAGTTAGTATCATCGTTTGATCCTTCAAACCGCCAATTATAAATTCGACCATCATTAGGGTTTAATCGACCTCGCAAATGAAATTACCAAATAGCGACTGCAATGGGACATTTAATTTTGATCCAAAAGTTTTCAACTTCTCCGATTGTCCTCCATTCCTGTTTATCAGAGAATGCGTAATAAGGATAAGTTCCAGGATAATACGATGATGCACTTACCTCAAACCCAATTCGATTGTCAGTTGCTTTGAAAAGTGTTGGAATATACCCAACATTGTTTTTAGTTCGTTTTACACCACTAGATACACTATCAACATACACTTTATTTGTCAGATCATTATGATTCACTGGAACATATGTCGTAGTTATTTTATTATTTCTCATGTTTATATTACCTGTCATTGCCCCACCTGATTGTCTCAAATACGGGTTCAGTGCTCCTTTTAACTGAGCATAACTAATAGTATCAGTATCATTAGTTGGTGGTGAGGTTGTTGGTAATCCAGTTATTTTTGAGTTTGACATGGACAGATTACCTGTCATTGTGTCGCCGGCTTTGTTAAGTTTATTATCGTCAACTGATTTTAGTTGCGCATAACTTACCGCTTGTGTTAAATCTGTTGGCGGATACACAGTTTCCAACCCAATAATATTTTTACTCGACATGTTAATAATACCTGTAACTGTTCCACCGGTTTTATCAAGTTTGTTATTGTCCACATACTTTAGCTGCAAATAACTTACCGCTTGGGTTTGATTTAAGTTTGCTGGTGGATATCCGGTCTCCAAATTTATTAATTTTTTTCCTGATATCTCTAAGTTACCGTTTAAAATTCCTCCTGTCAGTGACAACTTGTTGTCGTCGACGGATTTAAGTTGTGCATAACTAACAACTTGTGTATTAGCGACATTTATTGGTGGATACGCTGTTTCTAAACCAAGTACTCGTTGATTTGACATAGACAGGTTTCCTGTCATTGTGTCGCCAGTTTTTTTAGGTAACCTGATAAATCAATATTACCGTTTGTTATTGTACTTACAGCCGACGAATCTCCTAATGTTGTTCCAAATTTTGTATAATAGCTCATTATTTATTTATTGTCTGACAATTTTATGTCAACTTCATTTATAATATGTCGATATTAAATTTTGATACAGAGAGATTGGTGCAACACAAACATAACAACGAACTTCCAGATTGCCATTATCTTATTGTTGGAAGAACTGGGTCGGGGAAAACAAACTTGCTGATGCATTTATTGTTGGGCGATAATTTTAATTATCATAGAGCTTATATTTACACCATTAACCTACAACAAGAGAAGTACGAGCTACTCAGCGAATATAATAACAAACTTCGTGATGATCTTGAGGCTGGTGAAGATTGTTTTCTTATCAAACAACCAGAAGAACTTATTCCAGTTAATCAACTTGATTAGGATGAGCATAAAATAGTTGTTTTTGATGATATTCCGCTAAACAATGAAAAAATGAATAAAATAAGATCGTATATTCCGCTAAACAATGAAAAACTGAATAAAATAAGATCGTATTTTTCACTGTCGCGTAATAAAAAATGTAATTCTGTTTATTTGGCCAAAGGTTTCTATAATATTGACAAATTTATTTGTCGAAATACTGGTTGTATTATATTATTTCCAGGATTGGACAACGTTGACGTTAGAAATATTGCAAACGAGCAGTGCTGTGACGTAACCAAATATAAATTTATCAAACTTATCATCGGGCAACTAAAGAAAAATATAATTTCTTTTTATTTGAGAAACTTACACGCGATCCGAAAAATAATGTTTCGCTGCTGTATTGACAGCTACCTGCAGTACTTTTTATCAAACATCTTTGATATAATATGGATGAACGAGCAAAGTATAGAAAACATATACAAGATTTAAAAAGGCTTGTTCAGTCTCAGGCAGAATTTAAGCAAAAAGTACAGCAAGGCCGACCTGGACAGATAGCTGTCGCGGAAACAACAGCTACAGCTCTTAAACCAGTTACTGAAGCTCTACTTGGAAAACAACCTGAAGTGTCAACAATATCCCCAGAGGAACTTAAAAAATTGCAGGAAAAAGGTTTAGTCGGATTAGTTAAAGAACAACAAGAAGCTGCTGCTGCAAAAATTATTAGAAGATCTGATGAAGAAAGATTCAAGTTGGCCAGAGACCTTGTGAAACATATTGTTGATCCTGCTGATAAAGAAGCTGAAATAAGACGACTGCTGAATAAGCCACTTGCATTTGAACAAAGATTAGCAGAGTAATACTAGTTGATTTAATTGAACGAAAGTTGGGAGATATAGAAGAAAAAATTGAAGAATCAGAAAGTAAAGCTAAGAGTTGGTCTGAAGAAGAAGAAGCACGGAGACAAGAGTGGAATATCCAGAATTTCAGAGATACTCTAAAAAATATAAACAATAAAATAAAAGATTTTGAGTATGATTCGTTTAACGAAAAGTACAATTTTAAAGGTGTAAGAGTACGAGATATTAGCAAAGCCGAGTACAACGACGAAGAAAATATTAGCAAGTTAGAAATAATAAAAGAAGAAAGTAAGAAACATCTCGATGATGTAAAACTGGAAAATAAAAACTACTACAGGAGTATTATCCAATGCCGACATTGGATTATTACTGATCTTTATATCAAAGCTATTTATAATATATAAAAAAAACAGCACGGTCATCAAGCTAATAGTTTGAAGGCTGAGGCAAAAAATCTAGATGATATACGTATGGAAGCTGATACTGTTGCCCCAAAGGACATAAAAGATTCTATTAGCAGACAAACTGAATTAAGTCGGTTGGTTGATAATCAAGATGAACTTACTAAAAGGTTAACAAAGACTGGAACCAGAGTAAAAATATTTACATCAGTAGCCGAAATGATTGGTAGGTTAATTCTATTGATATCGTCAAAAGAGGCTGGAAATGTTGGTGCTGAAATTGATAATGAGATAATTGATATACTTGATCATTTGAGATCAGAAAATTTGTTAACGTCTGACCAATACGAAATTTTACACCGCGACTTGATCGCGGCGACTTAATTTTATTAAAGATGTAATAAATAGAAATGTCAACAACATTATTACTCGACTCTAGTACGGCTGCTAGCGACAGCGCAAATGTTTCAGTAAATTATATTCCACCAATACAATTTGATACTGAAAAATAGTATGAGATTGGACTAATTTCCTGTGCGGCATGGCATTCTATGGCTAATGTAAAAGCTGTTTCAATGATGAATTTACATTTTATCTGCAAGCTTCATGGGCAAGATTTAAAAGTCCACAAGGAGCTTATAATGTCACTGATCTAAATAAAACAATAAAAGAGCTATAAACAAAAGTAAATGGTGTTGCTGACAATTTTGAGCTGACACCGAATTTTAATACTTTACGACCTAGGATAACATTAACAAATAATAGGTTAATCTATTTTTTATCAGCAGCAAGTATTGCGTCGTTGATAGGATTTTCTCATAAACAATATGGATCAGTTACAGAACAAACTATTACGTATGACGGTGATCTGCCAGTAAATATAGCCGACGGAAACACAATATTAATAAATTACTCCTCACAAAGCAATGTTGGAAGTTCATGGCCAGATTATGACAATGGCTAATCCAACTGCCGCGATTGCATATAACGCAGAAATAGCACTTATAAAGAATGGCTGGAGCTTAATCAAAAGTGCTAGATATCAGCTAGCTAATCAAACAGTGGAAGATATTTCAAGTCACCTACAAGTTGCGAGTACAATCTTAAAATCAAATCTCGTTTTCCGATGATTACTCCAGATTGACTGCAATTAACATGATGTGCTTTCAAGATACTGGAACTGGTTTAACTACAGGTGAATTTATTGCAAAAGCAGCATTAGTGCATGGCGGTGATGCAGCTGCAGATGTTGTAATCATAAGAAATTTTCTTATTAATAATGCAGCTGTTTTAGGTATAGCCGCACCAGATCCAGTCGCTAACGCAGACGCTGTAAGAGTTTCACCTACTACTGTTTGTGTTCAATTTAGTATAACACCACCAGCTGCAGGTGCAGGAGGCGTTTAAATGTTAGATTTGATTAATAATGCAATAGGATTCCCAAATTCACGTTACAATGAGGGTCATGCAAAAAGAAAAGCACTTGCGACAGAATCACGTCAAATTACAATGATGCTGCCGTTATGTACAATTTTTGGATTTTGCAGAGACTACTACAAGGTATTTCCTGGAGTTAAACATACACTGATCCTGGACCGGACATATTAAAATGAGTGCCTACCTCCGTCTGGCGGAGCTGATGTACAATTTGTCATAAACAAACTTGCGCTGTGGATGCCACGAATAACGCCATCAATCACAAAAAATGGCAGAATTAAATAATGTGCTTGAAAAACACACAAACAGAATTTATTTTCAGCAACATAAAATATATCAAACAGCAGTTCCAAATACCACCGACTACACATGGCGCGTTATACCAACATCAAATGAACAACAGCGGTGGCAATTGTTTGTTGTATTTCAACAACAATTGCGACGTGGTAACCAACAACAAAATAATGCAATATTTGATAACGCTGATGTTAGACGAATATATGCCAGACTAAATTCAAAGCAGTACCCAGAACGAGCAATAGAATCCAATTTTGCAGATGACGCTAATAAAACTATTCCTAGACCGTACATGTATCTACTCCACGCAGTGCAGAAATATCAAGATGTCGGAGAGGGATCTCAGATCTCAGTAGAGGAATTTCGTACACTTTATCCGATATGCTATTTTGATGTTAGTAAACATAGCGAGCGAGCTGTCGATTCGACAGCTGATATTGAAATTACCTGGACACTCGGAGTAGCTCCAGCTCCAGCTGCGGAGTTGTACATATATACGTTGGTGATCAGCAACAGATTTGTTACAATTGACTCTGTCGGAGGTAAAATGTCAGTATAAGTTTAATCTGTAATGTTTATATAAATGACAAAATATATTGTAAAAGAAATATATTTGACTGAGGTTCAAGTTAAACAACATCGACAAGGTATTGCTAAACAACGGCCGGTATCATTAAAAATAAAATATGGTGACCTAGATATTTTAATGAAATTAATGTTAACCAAAAAACAAATAAGTAAGTATAATCATGGCAAAACTTTTGTTTTAAATTTGAGTACTGCACAAATAACTGCAATGTCAAAACAAGGTGGTTTCTTTGGGCCGGAATTATCTGTAATGGCAATACCTAAAATTTTGCCAGTACTTGGTACATTAGGATTAGAAGCAACGTCTGGCGCAGTATCTGGCGCAACGAGAAAAGCTGTCTCCGGAGACGGCAGAAAGAAAATTGTCTAAAGATAAATATAACGCCCAGTGCAACGCACCGACGAAAAACAGCAAAAAGAAAACAAGACAACGAAAAAAAAGACGCGGTCGCGGCGATGAAACAAAGGCGGATTTATAGGACCGTTTCTGGCGGGAGTAGAGGAAAGTTTATTGCCAAATCTACTGGGAATCGGCCGAGGACTAACATTGAAAGGAACACGGCCGCGTTAAGTAACTTTGATATACCTGACGAATTTAAACATATAAAAATTTCCACGGAGTTTATTCCAAAGATGAACTCAACACCGAAGGTGTCGCATCTGGTGGCTCGTGTGTGATAAATATACAAAATTTCAGAGACGGAACCGGCACACACTGGGTAGCTGTTTGTAATAACAGTTATTGTGATTCATTTGGACTTCCTCCGAGCGATTTGATCAAAAAATATATCAGCAAAAAAATATAAAATAATAAATTATTGGTCTAATCAAATTTAAACAGTTGGAACTTTGGCTTGTGGATACTATTGCGTGATGTTTATAAAACAAATGTCCGATTCTAAATTCAATTTTTTTTAATGAGATCGCAATTAATTTTGTATAAACTCGTTGATATAATGTCAACATATTGTCTCAAGTGCAAAACTAAAACAGACAATAAAGATGAAGCAACAGTGGAAACAAAAAATAATAGAATAATGCTGAAAAGTATTTGTGCAATCTGTGAAAAAAGAAAAAGTATATTTTTAAAGAAAGTATCCGGAGCTGGATGCTCTGATGTTGTCAGGGAGGATATTTTAGTAGACAACTGAAAAAATATTTATAAATCTGAATTTTGTTTAATTATAAATCTGAAAAAATATTTATAAGAATTTTTTTTTTATAAATCTGAAAAAATATTTTTATAAATCTGAAAAATATATTAAAATTCTGAAAAATTTGTCAGTTATAAAATATATGACATGCGAGTGCGATTGTGATAGAGATCTCTGTCTGGAGCAAAATATAATTGTTACATACTGTCAATAATGCAACAACAGAGAAATAATTGGAACAGGTATAGTGATACATTAAGTAATTAGTAAATTACCAAAATCAAAATCGGGTTGGACATTACCAGGCTATAAATAAACTGGACCATACAATCCTCTTGATATACAACTAGATGAAAACGATAATCCATTACCAGGACAAGAGCCTTACAATCAAGTGGACGCAATAGCAATGCGTTATGATATCTGCTACCGTGACAACGAACAAAATAAGCACGGCTGCGATAAAGTTATGCTAGACGAACTTTGTGATATGAAACCTGTAAATATGCGAGAGCGTGTTGACCGAAAGCCGGTGCAGGGTTTTATTGGAACAAAATATAAACTTGGTCTTGGTACTGACCCACTCGGAGAAAAAGAATTATATGATGATCTTGCATCAGAACTACGCAAACCTAAACAAAAGTTTCCGCGACAGAGCGTCGTCGCAAATGCCGCTGACGATATCTGGGCGATAGATCTAGTTGATGTGTCAAATCTTGCTAAGTTTCACGTTGGCGCTGACGGTGCTCCAAAGAAATAACTTTTTAATGTTGTAGATGTTTTTAGCAAATATGCATTTAGTGTACCGGTTTCAGATAAAACAGGAACGTCGATAACTGATGCGTTAAAACAAATAGTAACAAGTACAGAAAGAAAACCAAACAGAGTCTGGACCGATCACGGAGCAGAGTTTTTTAATAAAAATGTTCAGCAGTTTTTGGAACAAAATAACATCAAAAAATATGTTACAGGAAATGAAGGTAAAAGCGTTGTCGGCGAGCGATTTAATCGCACACTAAACGAAAACATCTACAAATATTTGACAGCCAAAAATGCAAATAAATATATAGACAATTTACAGAAAATTGTTGATGAATATAATAACACGAAACATAGATCAATAAAAATGTCGCCAAACGACGCAATTAAAAATTCGATCTTAGCAAACGAAAACATATACCGCAGACATAAATTTAAAGTTGGTGATAAAGTTAGAATTTCTCTGAGGAAAAACATTTGAAAAAGGATTTACTCCAAACTGGAGTGAAGAAGTATTTGTTGTTGATAAAGTACTTTTAACAATACCAGTTACCTATGCACTAAAAGATTTATTAGGTGAACCTATAACTAGTTTTTATGAACAAGAACTTCAGAAAACAGAAAAAGATATATTCGTTATTGAGAAAGTTATTAGGAAGCAAGGCAACAAAAGCTTAGTTAAATGGCGCGAATATAGCGATAAATTTAACAGCTGGGTACCAACTCGGTCTATCAAATAATGTTATTAAAAATTTGTTCTTACTTCACAAGTACAGATTTACATTTGACAGGCCTACACAAAGATATTAAATGTAATTTTCTTAAATTATCGACTGGCATCAAATTGAATATTTTAGCAAAAATAAAATTGTATTTTATGCTTCTTTGCTGCCAGTTATTTTTATGTTAAATAAAAGGTTTTATAAGTTGGCAAAATATTTGTTGTTCGGCAACAGTAAAATTAAAGTTTATTATTTTTTTAGCGATATGATACTTAACATTATATCGTCCAATTTTTTTTTGTCAGCAACGTCAACTACTTCATCTTCATCGTCGTTATTAAATAAAATACCATCTTCGTTATAGCCTGAAATTACGTTAAGGATGAAACTGTCGTCGACGACTTTGTAGTTGGCGATTTTATCGTCAGAATATATATCAGCAAGTCTTTTCATTAAGTCCATATATATAATATAT